>CAKAKR010035726.1:52692-88848 GCA_916700685.1 Adelosebastes latens | reverse complement strand
GTTTCTTTATTTTTCCATCCTATTGTTTTTATTTAATTATTTATGTTTCAGTGTATTCTGTTGTACGTTATATGAATTGCCTTGGAAGGCACTTTGTGCTTTGTGCTTGAAAAGTGCTATACAAATAAACTTATTATTATTATTATTATTAAGTGACGTTTTGTTACTTGTCACGTTTGTCACTTCCTGTGTGGAGATTTTCCATCGCTGGTCATTTAATTTGGACAAATGGGATGAATCTGCATCTTCTATGTCAGTGAGGATGACACTCTACAGGAAGGAAAGAAACAGCTGGATTTTTACATAAAATCTCATCAACATAAGTTTGTTTTGAGTTTTCCCTCACAAGCTTTTCCTCATTTATTGACTCATACAAATTAGTTCCTAGGGATGCAGCGAGCCGATACCGATGTCGGATATCGGGGCGATACGGACTCAAATAGCTGGATCGGGTATCAGTGTCAATGGGGCCGATCTATTCAATTCAATTCTATCTTTACCTTTGATTGCTACGCATGCCGGTAGACCGCATCGCTGAGGGAACTAACAATAAACATGTCAGCCGTCTGGAATTGGATGCTTGAATTAGGATTCCTTTTCTGACATGGTTGGTACCAATGGATACCAGTATCTTCACTCTAGCTTTAAAACTGAGCCCGCTACAACCTAAAAAATTAAAGTTAAAGAAAATTAGTTAAAGAAATTAGTAACGTTAAAACCAATTTGCGTTAACGCATTATTATCGCCTTAACTTTAACAGCTATAATTTGTGGACATGAAACCAGCAGATGACCAGACCTCACTTCACATTCATTATACCTCTATTATTCCAACAGTATTAAAAATATAAAGCTTTTATCCACCTCTCAGCTGCATGATGCCCGACAAATTGTCTTATTATTATTATTATTATTATTATTATTATTATTATTATTATTACTATGACCAGCTTATCCTAAGAGAGTAATACAGAGATGATTAACCTTCTATTGTTTCCTCTCCTGAGCCTCCTCTAACCCGTCTCTTATCTCCGTCTCCGCTCTCAGATACCTGCAGGAGGTCGGATACACCGACACCATCCTGGATGTGAAGTCTCAGAGAGTGAGAGCGCTGCTCGGTCTGACCGGAGACTCAGGAGAGAAACCTTTAGAGAAGAACGCCGAACCGATGGTCAACGGCACCGAACCGTCCTCCCTGAAGGACAGCGGCATGGTCAGGTATGAAATGACACTGTGTTTATATTACTCTGACAGAAAAACGCAGAGTTTCATCGTCTCATTGCTTTTTACCACCAGACTCACCTCTTCTCTTTACTCTCTCCTTCCAGTAAACCCGACATGTCCGACTCGGCCACCGTGTTGGAGGCCTTTAAGTTCATAGAGAGCGCTGCAGCAGAGTTCAGCGACGAGGACGAAGAGGAAGACAGCGAAGGAAGGGACAAGACCATCTTGGACCTGGCTACAGTAAGACAATTGCCTAATTTATACTTCTGCGGAAAAGCTTGCGCAGAGCCACAGAGATGGTTTACGGAGCACGCAGTGAGATTTGAAAATCGCGGGTCCAAATCAAAAAGAAATGACATGCTACGCGTAATCCGGCATAGTACTATGTATGCCTGCCGTGCGCAATCGGTGCCTGCACAGAACGTATAGGTGCACAGCTGCAGGAGTATAAACCAGGCATAACTGTGCTGTGTATTGATAACTCTATGGCGCTGTCCGTGGTGCTGAAGTAGCAGCGTTTTGGATCTATAATATTCTCTGAACTGTATAGCTAGGGCGGGGGTATTAAAAAATGCAGAACAAAAGAGTCATTCGTGGGGCGGTTTGTTAGTCGAGGGTGAACAAGCGACGAACCGTTCCATCCCCCCTGTTAACAATTAACAGATCACCTACTGTAAAATGTAAATCCAATTTTATTGTCACACATTGTACATAGCACAGCACAGAGTGAAATTTAGCTACTGCATTTAATCCATCCTAGTATATTAGATATATGATATATAAAGTAAAAGAGACAGACAAAGTTGCAGCCCAGAACTCACCTGCCCTGTGCAGTTGTAAAAGTAATGCATTGTTATTGTCACAGTTATGATTATGGTATATTTATTCAAACATAAGATATAGTGGTTTTATGGCTCCCCATCATTCCTGCAAATGAAAACTAACTCACATTCCTCAAACTGATTCAAGCTGCAGAAGTGGTAACCTGTTTTTCATTTCCTGTCTGATGTTGTCAACAATAAGAGCCAGATTTTCAAAAGTCTTCCTCACTTTTGTAACTTTTAACAGATGGTGAGGAAGAAACAGTCATCTACCCCTTCCTCCACAACCTCTGACCTCAGCGACGACCCCGACACAGAGGAGGCTCTGAAGGGTTTCGATTTCCTGGCGAGTCCGGACGAGCTGGATGGATCACCGGAGTCCAGGAGTGGAGAGGACAGCGGCGAGTGGGGTGAGACAAGGGGACGCTTAAAACATTTAGATGAGGGGTTTTCAATCACGTGTGTGAAGGTTTTTAAACCAAACGCCTTCAGTGATTGGTTAAATTAAATCCAGAGGACATTTAAACATGATTAACTGAATTTGACTGTTTTTTTTTGTTGTTGCATTTTTCTTTTTATTAAACCCATTATTATAACGATGTCACAATAACAAGACGGAGTTTGTTGACGTCGTGAAATAGCGTGGGATCATGGGAGTTGTTGTCTTCACCACCATTGTCATCATTGCAGTCAGCTTCTCCCAGTTAGGATCCCTTCAGTGTTCATCGTCCAAGAGGTCTCCTCCTCTCCAAAACAAACACACCAGCTGAATAAAACCAGTAAAAACACTGAATAAAGCAGGTTCACGTTAAAAATCAGTGTGTAGTATGTGTAGTCTAGTTAAATACCAAGTGTATCATAAAACTGTGGTTTAAAACTGGATAAAAAGACAATTTTATGACCGCTTCTAGCTGACAACCATAACGCTGATGCATGGGCAAAGGGGATATGACACCATTGACAGGCCACCAAATGAAACGCACTGTTACCTTGATTAAAATTACAGATTTCTCTGGGTTTGAAAAGTGTTGGAAACATTTGGGACAATGTAAGTACACAACTCTGGCCTTAACACTGCCGTTTACCACAGAGGTGTCGCAGTAAAGGCAGCTCAACTTTGGAGCGATATTTAGCCCCTTTCCCAGTAAGCTAGCTTAACATGTTTCATCACAATCTCAAGATAGAAAATTTAAACCCACCTTCAAAAGACAGTAAAGTTAATGCCAGTCAGATGATACACCATCATTTTCAGAGGGTTAAAAGGAGACCAAGTAACCCAAGAACTGAGGAGGAGAATAATTCCAATTTTAAGATCATGGTGATCAATGAGACAGGCAGTCTAATTTAAATATAACCTATGGTTCTATTTTTCAATTTTAGATGGTTAAATCATGTTAGAAATAAGCTAGGCTGCAGTTTTATTTTTGGCCTATTCAAACAAGACAATGTCATTAAAAATATATAATCAAGGTCAATATGGTAGCTATATTATAAGCAGATTAAGAGGCTATGTCAATCCTGTATGTACAAAAATAACGCTGTTTAAGAACCTCCCGACGGCACGCTTTGCGAGTGCACCAAAAAAAAGGTGTATGGGCACCAGCTCAAATCTTGCCTAGGGCACTAAATTGGTCGGGGCCGGCACTGACACAACTCAACAAAATATATAACATATCGTTTTTAGACATTTTAATGCAGAAATGTTACATATTATACCTTTAAATACATACTCAGGTCTTATATTCCAGAGCTGACTTCAATGCACTGATAAAAAGCATAATGTTGATAGAAAAACATGGAAAACCACCAGTATGAACCTGAAATCTCCTGAGATGGAGTAGAATCGTTAAACTTTGTATCGACATATAAATCTACATGAATATCCTGCCAGTCGTCTGTAGAATTAAAACACAAACCTCTTATTTCAAAAGAAATGGGTTGGTGAGTGGCAGCACAAGGCCGCTCCTGCACCGACGCATTTCCTGTCTATTTATATTAAACTCTCTTTACAAAATAAAGTTCCCATCTGGCGACCCGGCAGCCCCCGCACTTTACACAAAATCCCCCTTTTTCTACTGTTTCTTAGCAACACATTCAGTGTCATTCGGCCAACGACAAAAAGCATCCCCACGCAGTTTGTGACTCAACACTTCACCGTCCAGATAGTTGTAAAGGAGTGCTGACTCAGTGCAGCAGGTCTCACCACACATACCCAGCGTTAAAGCCCCGAGAGGAGAAATCTTTATAGATTTCCTTCGTATCTTTTTATTTTGAGCTGTGAAACAATCCTCTGGCGTTGCTGCTGTTCGGTGTTTTTCCCTCCACAGACAGCCAGCTGAACACACAGTTAAAAACCGTCTGTGTTTGGCTGCGTGCCGCTGTGTTATGAAACACATTGTCATTTCTGACTCTGAAGGCTTTTCTTCTTGAACCCACGCCACCTCCACAACCCAAACACATCACTCGCCTCGGGCTACCACGACGGATGATGAGACCCATTCTTTGTCTCGCAGCTCTCGCAGCTCGCAGTTATCATGTCATTCCTGCAGCCTCCCCCTCAGTGATTTCTGCATATTTCTCATCTTTGGATCTGCTCATGTGCCCTCCGACCATCTGCAGGCCGAGTTTATTTTTTATCACCATTTCAGCTGTCAGGAGAAGTTGAAGGGAAATCCTTTCAGTGAAGTGACAGCAGCAAAATCTGTATCTACAATTTTTATTTTCATAACACTTTGACAGAGATGAGTACTTCTACTTTTTGAGTCTCCACAAGGGGGAGCTGTTCAGTCCTTGTCAGACCAGTTCTACATCTGCCTAGTTATGGCACATTCACATCAAGAGCGAAGCGAACTTTTCGTGTGGCGCGATTACATACAAAGTCAATGCAAAGAGGCGTATAGATGCGATTTTGTGCTGGGCGACGCGAATGACACAATGCGAACACGCAAAATTTGCATCATTCGTGCGTGACGCTGGGTCGTGAAAGCCTATCAGCATTGAGATTCTCCTCCTGACCTCACTGATGTCCTGATGTAGTTGAATCAGAGATGGAGGACAAACTTATTGTGGCCATTCGAAGGCACTCAGAGCTACGATAGTACCTCATATTTGTACAGAGACCGGCAGAAACTCTGTGTATAAATGTATGTGTATAAAGCACAAACTGTCTATTGTATAAACAACAACGTTGCTGCCATATTTATGCCTAGATGACTTTATCTGGAGTGTTGATGGAGCAGCTGCATAGCCTGGCAATGATCGATCCAAACTCCATTCAGAAAACAAGCAATTTGGCGGTTTAGACCATTTTTTAGCACCAACTTATATAGTTCTTCCAGGAATCTTTATAGGAAATTACCAGGACATTATTGGAAAAATAATAAGCCTTACTGTTAAGAATCTAAATAGTCACTTGCATTAACTATAACTACTGGAAAACAAAAGAAGTCATAAAGGTATGACACAGTTTCCCTGTCTTATAAGTGATATTGTTAACATAAAATAGATTCAGAAAGTGACAGCATGTTTATGTTTGAAATGTTGAAATTCTATACTCCATTCAAATTGCCACTGACAGGCAGTTGCTGTTTACCGTGACGACGCTGCCACCTTGTGGTTTCCCAAGGTGCCCTCGCAATATATGCGTACATGAGCAAGTTGCAGTATTTTTTCCATCATGTTATATAGCCTCCAGAATAATATCAATGTTTTAAAAATGGCCGTTGTTCCCCTTTAATGACATTATGTGTTTTTGTTGTGTTTCACTACTTTAACTTCTGTAAAGGAGTTGATTTGTGGATTTTTACGGCTCTGCGGTCTCAGGAACATCCTCCATGAGAGACATGATCATTTTGGTGAAGTTTTGTTTTCTTCACTGTTTCAGTTTAGTCTAGTTGTTAAGGTTTGTGGCTTCTTTATGAGAAAGTGTTGCTTTTTCTTAACATCTCACTTCCAGAACTGCAGAGCAACAACAGAGGATTCATTTGGATTCCAGCTTTTATTTTTCACATACTGTATTTGTTTGTTGAATCTCACCCTGTTTTGTCTTGTGTTCATTTTCAGCGTATTTGTTTCACATTTGTTTGTTTGACACGAGAAGAGACTTTGAGCCTGTTGTGTTCATGCTCCTCTTGTTTCTCTTTGTTGTTCATGTTTGGAGCCACAGCAGAGTCTAAAATGAATCATGAATAACTCTTTATAAGTGTTCATTAGCAGTGTTTCACATTGCTCATTATATGGTATTTCTTCACTAATACAATAGTCCACAATACTCACACTTATTTTAGACAGGCTGGAAGTTACAGGAAATTTATATTGGGTCTTATTTTTGTAGTTTTGGCATCAGTCCAGCTGCAAAGGGATTGAGGTTAAAGTTTTCTATTTGGAAATAAAAATGAAGGTGAGCATTAAAGATTTTACTGGAGTCAGGACATGGTTAGCCTAGCTTAGCATAAAGACTGGCACCAGGGGGAAACAGCTAGCCTGGCTGGATTCAACATGCTGAATCGGCCAAAAAACCTCCGACACGGGCAGACTAGAGCCGACGGTGCAGGACACACCGAAAAAACTAGGCTGACAGACGCTCACGGACGGCCAACCGTCGGCTTGGTGTGTCAGGGCCTTAAAGCTCACTTTGGACTCATTTTGGACAGAACCAGACTCGCTGTTTCCCTCTGCTTACAGTCTTTATGCTATGCTAAGCTTAGCTAACAATGTCCTGACTCCAGCTCAATACTTAACACATACATAACATTGATATTGATTTCATCTTCCTCCGGGAAAGAAAGTGAATATGTTTAAGTATTTATTTAATGCAATATTGGGCTACTTTTGTCTATATTTGTATTTCCCACTTCCAAACCATTTAAATTTAGATGGCGTGTGTTTGCAATGCCTCGTGGACTTGTAAAGTTGAGCTAAGTGGAGTTAGTAAGTTATCAAAACTGAAAGAAAATATGGCCGAAACTACAAAAGACCCAGAAAAAGGTTGTAAAAAGGAGAAGATTTTGCTCTAAATATCCTTCCTCCTCATCCCGTCTGCCTCAGTGGGTTTGTCAAAGTAAAGTTGGATATGTACTGTAGTGCATCCAGACGCTTATAACAGGTTTCTACCCCACCTTCCTCCTCCTCCTCCTCCTCCTCCTCTTCCTCTTCCTCTTCCTCCTCCTCCTCCTGCTCCTGCTCCTGCTGGCCTGTAGAGAAGGAAGATCAGTCTCCTATGGGTGAACTGGCCTGGGACGTGGACCAGGGACTGATAGCCCAGCTCAAGGAGCAGTACAGGAAGGAACGCAAGGGCAAGAAGGGGGTAAAGAGTAAGTCCTGAACCAGGCCTGCAGTTCATCCTCTCTCCTCATCCTGTTTTTACTTAACGTCCTCTGACTCTCTTTGTTTTTTCTGTTTCCTCTCCTCTCAGTCTGTCGGGGCTTAACTGTGCTGCCGACAAATATTTTAAACAGCATTTTATTTGAAGTGTTCATCAGTATCTAGAAAGCCAAACTATTTAGCTAAAGTAAGTCAAATTGGCTTGTGCAGTCAGTTAATGTTAGATCTTTTACTGACTGACAGACTCGACACTCTGTTGATGTTTTTTAGCAGCAAAAATTCACTCGCTAACTTTTTAAGTATCAAAAAAATGTGCCCTAGTTTCATTTTCTGTTAGGCTAATTCATGATACTAGCAGTGATCGACGTGATCTGGATCAAACCCTGCAACATCGGAAGCGAAGGCTCCACCTGATGAAAAGCTTGTCAACATGATAATCTATTCGTGATAAACATTTTACTGACTCAAAAGATATTTCATCTATCCATCCTTTTGATGACCAGTGAAGTTCGCTGGCTGAAGCATTATGCCGGGTCCATAAACAACAATGAGTAGTTCATTGTTTGTTTGTGAATTAGTTATTAAATGGAGCAGGTTTCCAAACTTTCACCACTTGACCAGTGGGCAACTCTGCGGTCTGAAAAGTGAAGCAAATGCTGAAGTGCCTTAAACGTTCATTCTTTCTAACAGCCAGCAGGGGGCGACTCCTCTGTTGCAAAAAGAAGTCTGATTGTGTAGAAGTCTATGAGAAAATGAGCCTACTTCTCACTTGATTTATTACCTCAGTAAACATTGTAAACATGAGTTTATGGTCTCAATCGCAAGTTTCACAGAATGGAGTCTGTAAGAGACTCAGCTGCAGGAGCTCAATTTAAATATACCAGCACATATATTCTACCTCACCAACCCTGTAACCCTTTAATCTCACCTTAATCACCCACCTGAGCTAAAAGTCTGTCTCTGATTTCACTCTGCTTTGTCTCAGTGTCTCTAACGTGGACGTCACTCTCTTCTCCCCTCGTCTGTGTCTTCTGCCTTCTTTGTTTTGTCTCCTTTGAGAAAAGCTCTGGTCTTGGTTACATTTTGGTTACTTTTTCATTTTCTTCACGTTCTTTATATTTTCTACCTTCATGTAGATTTCCTGCACTTTTCCCAAAAGTCCCAAAGGAATGCACCGACTTTAAACAATCATATTTATGTTGCCGATATCAAATACAAGTCTGATCTTTTACTCTGATTCTTATTGAACCATTAGAGTTTAAATCCATTTATCAGCACCAGAGGGATCTGTCCTCCTTAACTGGCTTTTATTTAAAGGGACTCTCTGTAAGAATCAGAAATTGCTTGTTAATAGTCACACCTGTGGCGGTCAGCGTCCTGTTGCTCGCTCTTGTACTCGCACTACGTTGATGAGAGCGAGCGTCAGTCGAAACAGTGAAGTGACACACACACAAGTCTGAATGTGATTGACAGGCATCATGTTGATTAACGTTAGTAACATTAGCAACTAAAACTACGATATCACTCTATATTTCACATGTTGGCAGTAATGTTAGCTTACCAAACGAAGGTCCCTCCATGAATCGAAGGCCCGGCCGATATTGATCCTAGTATTAACTTTTCCTGCTTATGCCTCCCGACCGTGGTCAGAAGACACAGGGGAAACACAGTAGTTTTGGTCTCCTGGGCCGAAGTCGATATCGTTACTCGCTCCGGAGTTAACCCCCGCCGTCACCTCACTCAGCAGCAGGGAAACAAGACACAGGAAACCTCTGTTGGTCTTGAGGAGCTGCAGCATTTATTTCTGCACAAACTGCAACTTCCACAGAACGTTCACTTGATATTCTCAGAGCTAAACTAACTCTCTTCTGCTCCGCTGCTCGCTTGTTTCGCCGCCGCTCGCTGTTGCTCTCTCTCTTGCTTCACCACTCACTTCCCACGTGCACACACACTCCCACAACACTAGTTTTCCCTCGATGTCGGTCACATTCCAGTTTTATAAGACGGGCTTCACTAGATATAACTTTGATTTTTTTGCTTCCGTGGAGTTTGTAATGGAGTCTGAGTTGTTGTGGCGGCTGGTCGTTTATTGGCGTTAGCGGACTTCATTTTTAACCAAACGTTAGCTATGGTTGCACACTGTCAGCCCTGAAGCGGAGCTGAAGAGAGTAAAGGCACTCACAAGCATGCATGACGTCACATCTGTTGAATTTTCCCGGAAAAAACGTCTCACATTCTTCATATTAAATGCAGGTTACAACCTGTTTACACATTGGCAATAAAAAACGATTAAAACTCGTTTATACGTGTCAAAAGTTACATACAGTCCCTTTAAATGGATTATGCTGTTGCCATAATGACACAGACAGTCGTGCAGTTTTCTGACATTGATGAATTATGATAATATCCAGTAACGATATCAGTTCATCTCTTATTAGTGCTGTTCGTTTCTTCTTGTCTTTGTGTTGATGAATTCTGCAGTTCACCAAACAGCAGCTGGTACATTTCATCTGTTTCTTCTCATTATTATTATTTCTGTGTTTCTCTGGTTTTATTTGCTTCATCTTCTCTGTTTGATCCTCTGCAGAGCTGCTGCTGCATCATATTCTGCTTTATTTCCATCCTTCATGCTGATTTAATTCTCTTTTTTGTGACAATATGAACTCTTGAGACTTATTTTGCCTTCATTGTGCTAATGTTTGTTTTCATCTTCCTCTCCTTTTCTTTACATTGTTTCTCTGCCTTTTCCTGACTCCATGTTTCTGTTTCCTCCTCTGATTTTTGTCTTCCATCGTCTCCTCCTTCTCTTAACTGCTGTCCCTCCCTTCCTCCTCCTCCTCCTCCTCCTCCTCCTCCAGGACCAAACCGGTCTCGGCTCCAGGACATGCTGGCTAACCTGCGGGAAGCTGAGGATCTTCCCTCCATGCAGCCGCCCGTGACACCCCCCTCCCGTCCCAGTGTACCCAGACTCAATGAGCAGGAAGTGGGACGCCCCGAAGACGGTAAAATGCCCTCCTTTCAATTCACTAGTCCGCTAACCAACTTATGTTTTCTGCACCAATTTTACAACATTAATTAGTTATTAGTAATATCGTTCATAAAGAAGGTCTTTCTTAACCCAGTTGCCTGTTTTGTCACCGTAGAGGCGATGACTTTCCTGCCATCATCTGGGAAGTCGTTCATACTGGGCAGAGTGGACGAGGCGGTTTCTAACGAGCTGGGACTGGGAGAACTGGCCGGACTGACGGTCGCTAACGAGGCTGACAGCCTGGCGTACGACGTGAGTAAAACAAACAAGGCAGAAAGCACTGAAATCTCTTGAGCTGGCAGACTGTTTCAGAACCAAACTGCCCCCTTCAGGCCTCCTCCTCAAAAAAACTAATAAAAAAATAGTAGGGCCGTCAATCGATTAATATATTTAATCGCGATTAATCGCATGATTGTTTTATATCTGTTCAAAATGTACCTTAAAGGGATATTTGTCAAGTATTTAATACTCTTATCAACATGGGAGTGGACAAATATGCTGCTTTATGCAAATGTATGTATATATTTATTATTTTGCTTCCTTAAAATGTCTTGTTTCAGACTAGTGGAAAGAAAACATCCAAAATACACATGTAGGTGTTTATTTTAGGGCTGTCAATCGATTAAAATATTTAATCACGATTATTTGCAAATGAATCACACATTTTTATCTGTTCAAAATGTACCTTAAAGGTAGATTTGTCAAGTATTTAATACTCTTATGAACATGGGAGTGCGCAAATATGCTGCTTTATGCTTAATGTATGTATATATTTATTATTGGAAATCAATTAACAACACAAAAAAATGACAGATATTGTCCAGAAACCCTCACAGGTACTGCATTTAGCATAAAAAAATATGCTCAAATCATAACATGGCAACAGACAACAACAGCTGTCAGTGTGTCAGTGTGCTGACTTGACTATGACTTGCCCCAAACTGCATGTGATTATCATAAAGTGGGCATGTCTGTAAAGGGGAGACTCGTGGGTACCCATAGAACCCATTTTCATTCACATATCTTGAGGTCAGAGGTCAAGGGCCCCCTTTTGAAAATTTGTGCTAACATGTTATTATTGCATTAACTTTGACAGTCCTGATAAAAATATAACATTTTTGCTTTGATTTTAGTTTTTGGGTGAAACTTACCTCATTTTTCCACCTAAGTCACACAATGGGATTGCAGCAAAGAACCAGCACCTAAAAATTGGTTCTCTTTAAATTCTTTCTGACCAGTATTTGTCTCCACAGACAGAAAAATTAAGAAATTACAGCCTAAAAGTGAAATTCAAACTTTCTCCCAAACATTGATATGGGAGGGTTCATTTCAGAGGAAACTAGACCAGACATGTTTTGTCACTCATGTGTCTTCAGTATAAAATCTTACAATCCAGTCGTATTGACACACAGTTTGTTGATATTTCTGATTTCCTCTCACTGCTTCAGTATCCTTCAGTATGCAGAGTAAAGCAAATAAAAGTAAAGCGCCATGATCACATGGATTGTAAATGAGACCCCCTCCCCTCCTCCTCCTCCCTCAGATCACCAACAACAAAGACGCTCTGAGGAAGACCTGGAACCCAAAGTTCACCCTGCGGAGCCACTTTGACTCGGTCCGGAGTCTGGCCTTCCACCCGGTTGAGCCCGTCCTGGTCACCGCCTCCGAGGATCACACCCTCAAACTGTGGAACCTCCAGAAGACGGCGCCCGCCAAGAAGTTAGTTTAAAATATAAAGCATTCATTAATATACTGTCATTTATCTCAACTGCAATAATCTGAAACAGGCCTTTGTTTCTGTTTCTCTAATAATGTATTTGATCATATTTTAGTGTTTTAATTTCCTGTTAATACAAACTCTGTTGTGGGTTTTAATCCTCCAGATGTGCTGCTTTAGACGTGGAGCCCATCTACACTTTCAGAGCTCACAGGTGAGATTCTGTTTGAAAAGGTTCTCAGTTCTGCCTGAATTTTACTTTACACACTTTATCTTTGATCCTACAAGCAAATACTCTTTATTACACATCTTTGTTTGAGTAGTTAACATACAGTATTCTGATGTCTTACTTATAGAGAAACAGCTCAATTTACAGGCCAGAGGTTGAGCTCAGCACCAGAATATTTACATACATTAAGATAAATTTGGGGTTAATTCTACGAAAAAACAGTTTAACCTCTTCCGCTCCTTGAGGGAGCCGGCACCCTCGGCCGACTTTACTTTTTTCAGAGGCTGAAGCAGGTTTTCAGTTCAGTTTCTCAGTTTTAGAGCTAGAGTGAATGTACTGGTATACTGCAATAATGCTACGAAGGCCTTTTTCAAAGGGGTCTCTTGACCTCTGACCTCAAGATATGTGAATGAAAACTGGTTCTATGGGTACCCACGAGTCTCCCCTTTACAGACATGCCCACTTTATGATAATCACATGCAGTTTGGTGCAAGAAACATGCAGTTTTTTTCATGCAGTACAAATGTGTTATTTTTGCCTATACTAAAATGGTGTGGTTGAATATTTCTGCATACCGGGGTCCCTAAACAGTCTTGGAATTACATAAATTGGGTATCACTGTAAAGTGAACTGTATTCATGTGTGATGATGTTAGTCCCCATAAAAGCCATTTCATTGTAGTGAGACCATTTTTTGAAATTTGACCTCACTGTATAAAATGACCTGTGGTGACCTCTAGGATAATCACAGCCTCATGAAACTTTACAGCCACAAACTAGAGACCTAGGGCATTCAGAGGATGTATGGCCTCCTAGCTAGATTGACAATAAGGGGGTTTCTGAGCAGTTTACACAACAGAAGTGCTCGCCATCCAATCGCCAAAAAATGCAATTCTTGCAGAAATCTCAAAATGTCAAAGGTTTTTTAAACCAAATCACAGCATAGCTTTTTCTATGGTGTTCCTCAAGGTCTTGGTGTCTTAATGTGGTGTTTTGGAGGGATTATTGATCATTTTGATCAATTCTGTGGTGGTAAAAATGGTTAAATTTAGCACTAAATCTGGTGTCAACCCCAAAATTGCAGCAACAACTTATGAGACATAATAGAGCATGTGAGTGAACATTATATACTTCTGTCATAATGTTCTAAACCCTAATACACTTTCACAATTTATTTTAATTAATTAATTATTTTATTATTTCTGATTCTGATAATTTATGACTAGAACAATTTAACACACAGTGCTGAGCTGCATCTCAAATTAGCTTTAATAAAGCTAATTTGAGATGCAGCTTTAATGTAAAGCTTTAATGTAATAACTTGCAAAGAGAGCTCATACATATTATTAAATCAGACATATTTGGATATTTGGGTTTATGATGCTCTACAGAAAGTTATGAGGTTGATAAAAGTAAAAGATGTCTGCCTCTCTCTGTAGCGGTGCTGTGCTGTGTGTCACCATGAGCTCTAGTGGAGAGCAGTGCTTCAGTGGGGGGGTGGACGGTACCATCCAGAGCTGGAACACCCCCAACCCCAACATCGACCCCTACGACTCATATGGTACGTTCCAGCAATTATAATTTAGTTGATAATAATTCAATAATTCAGTATTTTTGGCACCTTCTCTCTATCTGTAATGGGTTTTTTTCAGAGCCCTCTGTCCTGCGGGGGGCGCTGTGTGGCCACACAGACTCGGTGTGGGGTCTGGTCTACAGCTCGGCCCATCAGCGCCTCCTCTCCTGCTCGGCTGATGGGACGGTCCGGCTGTGGAACGCCGCCGACACCTCGCCGTCTCTCGCTGTTTTCAACGAGAGAGGAGGTGAGAAGCTGCTCATCATCAGTGGAGTCTCAGTACCTTTTTTTGTTGGCCATGATGGCAGCTAGTGTTGTCAATCAATATTCAGTATTGATACATAGCAATACTGAATATTTGAAACAGTTTCAATACAGTATCGATACACATAGGTACCAGCTACGCTTTCTGCCCTCTCTTGAGGTAGACTGATTAATCGGCCCCGATTGGACGTTTTACAAACTATTGTTATCGGCAGAACTGGGCTCACATTCCTGTTTTATAAGACGGGCTGCACTAGATATAACTTTGCTTTTTTTGCTCACACCCTCGACGCCGCTATCTCTCTCTTGCTTCACCACTCACTTCCCACGTGCACACACACTCCCACAACACTAGTTTTCCCTTGACGTCGGTCACATTCCTGTTTTATAAGACGGGCTTCACTAGATATAACTTTGCTTTTTTTGTGCTTCCGTGGAGTTTGTGTTGGAGTCTGAGTTGTGGTGGTGGCTGGTCGTTTGTTGGCATTTTGCGGACTTTATTTCTAACCGAACGTTAGCCATGGTTGCACACTGTTAACCCTGTAGCGGAGCTGAAGAGTGTAAGTGCACTCGCGAGCGCGCATGACGTCACATCTGTTGGATTTTCCTGGAAAAAACAGGCCTGAATTCTTCTTCACATTAAAAGCAGTCTACAGGCTGATAGAGGAAACGCAGAAAGTCACGGATTTCTTAGGTTAGGTTCACACATTTGCAATAAAAAATGATTAGAAAATGTCTATATGTGTAAAAACGTACATACAGTCCCTTTAATAGGTTATTCCTTTGTTACACCCTTCCACCAAGTTTCATGCAAATCAGGCCTGTAGTTTTTCCGTAATCCTGCTGACAAACAAACAAACAGAAAACATAACCTCCTCAACGGAGGTAATAACTGAAGTCTAATTGGACTTCTCTCTGTTATTACAGTACATTTCTGTTAACATAGTGTGCTAGCATGCTAACTGCTCTCATGTTAACATGCTAAAATGCTAAAACTTTACATGCTAAATGTAAGCAAGGTAACATTTAGCATGTTTGCAAGATAAATATTAACATTACGTACTAAACATACATACTAAGTAAACTGACATGTTAAAATGCTGAAGCTCAACATGTTTACATCCAACTGTTATAATGCATTGCTGTACTTTGAGCTGAATGCTATTTTAGCATGCTAAGATGCTAACATTGCTAAATGAACACACCTTTTCAGCTCAATTTGTTCTATGCATACGACATCTCTGCAAGAGGACTTTCTTTATTTAATACATTTGAGTTTTCAGATTTAAACAGTGGTGAAAGAAGTATTCACATCCTTTACTGCAGTAAAAGTACTAATACCACACTGTGAAAACACTCCACTGCAAGTAAAAGTCCTGCATTCAAAACCTTGCTTAATTAAATACTTAAGTAAGAAGTATGTAACGTTTTCAGCTTTGTGACGATGCATTTTCCAGCTGATATAATAAATAAATAGTTTATTTAGCTTAAGAAGTAGGAGAATTTTCTCAACCCATAAAGAAACACTTCATTCATTGAACCTCTGCTGTCTGTGTTTGTGTCAGAGCTCGGAGTGCCGACCTCGGTGGACCTGGTGAGCAGTGACCCGGCTCACATGGTGACGTCTTTCACCACCGGTCACATCGGACTCTTCAACATGGAGACGCAGCAGCTCGTCCTGAAGCTGGAATCTGCCGGACCGCCAGGTAAATCCACCGACCAATCACAAGTCCAAACGAGGTGACCTCCACACTCATGGAGGGAGAATTTGGTCCCTGTTTGATCTGATCAGTACAGCTCCATCTGAGGTTGAAAACAAGACCACAGGGTCCACAGACTACTACTACTGAATGCACTACTTTTACTCGTAATGGAGTATTTTTACAATGTTGTACTGCTACTTTTACTTCAGTAAAGGATCTGAAAACTGTTTAAAATCCTGATTTAGTTAATCTTATACTGCATTTAGTACAAAGTTCTCGTCTCTTTCTTTTAAGACACTATTAAACAGAAAATCATGTATTTCTTCACATTTCTGTCATCCACATTAAAGGATCAGTCTGGCATTATTCTGTATTTTTCTTATTGTCAACAAATCCCATGAAAAGACCCAAACTAACAACATTTTAGTGCGTCTCTCAATACTGTCGGATTTAGGGATGGGTGATATAACGATATATATCGTCAAACGATATAACAATGCGTATCATTTATATTTTTTCTATATATCGTTTCTATTGTGATGTTTAAAAACCAGCGGCCAAACTGTGTTACGGCAATATTTACATAATTTGGACGACGCCTGTGGCCGCTTATGATGGATAAATCAAATAATCTATCGAGAAGCCGTGCACACAACCCAGATTAAATAATAAATTAGATATAAATTAAATGTATAGTAGCTCATTTTCAATTGGTGTGAATTTGATGTTTGACGCTATCAATCCAATCCAAATTTATTTATATAGCACATTTAAGAACAACAAAAGTTGACGAAAGTGCTGTACAGTTAAACATAAAAACATAAAAACAACACAATAAAACACTAAGACCAACTTAAAACCAACAGGACATTAAAATAATAAAAGCATTTAGACCAACAGGAAAGGAAAAGGGATTTAAAATAGGTAACTCTCATGCCGAGCCAAAAGCCAAGGAATAAAAGTGTGTTTCGAGGTTTGATTTACAAACAGGCAGTGTGGGGGACAGCCGAACATGTGGAGGCAGAGCGTTCCAGAGCTTTGGAGCTGCAACTGAAAAGGCTCGGTCACCCCTGAGCTTTAACGGAGATCTAGGGACAGTCAGAAGCAACTGGTCGGTGGATCTGAGTGTCCTTGATAAAAGATGTGGTTTTAAAAGATCTGAGAGATAAGTTGGAGCTTGCACATTTAACGATTTATATGTTTATAATAAAATCGTAAAATCAATCCTAAAACGCACAGGAAGCCAGTGAAGAGAAGCCAGAATCGGGGAGATGAGCTCACGTTTATGCGTACCAGTTAAAAGACGAGCTAAAAATATATAACTGTTGCAGAGAAAAGAGAAACCTCTCTGCAGCGTGTTCCCTTGATGCTTTAAGTGTCTGTGTTTCCTGCGGCGGCCGTGAGAGAAAACCATCCCTCACAAAGTGCTTTCAGTCCTGATGGACTGGAGATTGTTGGTATTAAATGCTAATGTTGTCCTTCTCACGTCCGCCCCCACACAGAAGCTCCCTGCAAGATCAACAAAGTGCTGAGTCACCCCACTCTGCCAATCACCATCACAGCTCCGGAGGACCGGCACATCCAGTTCTTCGATAATAACACAGGTAACACGCCGCCACCAGCAGCCAGCTGCTGCAGAGGAGGGTTTTCTATTACATTTATAGGAACACGCCACCAATTTTACATGTCAAACATTTACTTTGTCACTCAGCCTGTGAAAACAGTCTTATAGTGTCTTCTGGTGGCTCAACAAGTCTGTCTTCTTCTCTTTTTTTTCATTAAACAAAAAAACATACATTGAGTATACAGGAGATAGATTACAAATAGAACAACAACTAAAGAGCCAGGGGTATAACTAGAGAGCAGAGAAGTCCCGCCCCTTCCAGTGGACCACCATGGGACCTTATTCATGAAAAAATATGAACGCTAGTCAACGGCAAGAGACAAAAAAATGTTTTGATCCCGTTTGAATTGCGCGATGAATCACACATATGATGTTTCTCAATTCAAAACTTCAAAATAATACAACTTGACAAGAACATTCATTCACTTTTCTGTCCATCTGAACCATCGACTGTATATAAAGATGGACGACATGACAGCTCCGCAAAACCAAGGACTGTTGAAAGAGGCTGGGACACGGTTTTGAGCTCTGGGGTATGGCGCATGTACAGTGTTACTGGAGCTGCGTTCGTGCGTTGCTATTGGCTCAATTTCGGTGACTGCAGACCAGATTTTACTGCGCATGTGTTGTACCCCACAGATATGACGCATTGATGACGTGTGACATCTCTTGTCATGATAAACCCCACCTCCTCCATGTTTGCGGATAGTACATGGGCCAAACTAAAAAGTCAAAGTACACGTGAAATACATTTTTCCCAAAGATGGTTTCTGTCATTTTAGGTAGTTCTTATCACGCTGATGTATGTTCAAGTGTTCATTTTTCTGTTAAGTTTGGTTTTAATGAGTTATTTGATGCTATAAAAAGGGGCTGAGAAGTCATGATTGACAGCTGTGAGTCTCTTTCGCTGACCAACTGTGGCCGAGCTCATCTCGTGATTGGTTCGGGCTTCTCTACAGTGGGAGGAAGTGGAGACGCGTCGTCCATCTTTATAAACAGTCTATGATCTGAACCGACACACATCTGGTGATAATAAACGCATCATCAGTAAACAGATTTTTTTTAATATAAAATAACATTAAATAGAATATTTAGAAATATACGGTTTATGACCTCACAATTACAACGTTGACTACAAGTGGAGATAAAACCATCTAATCAGTTTGATACTTCTCAATAACAAGTGAATGAAGTCTTGTATTTTCTCTGCATCAGACTAATAAAACTGGAGTCATTTTTCTCTTCTATTTTGAATTGAAGGTAAACTGATCCACTCGATGGTCGCTCACCTGGACTCTGTCACGTGTCTCGCCGTGGATCCAAACGGGCTGTACCTCATGTCTGGAAGTGAGTATTCAGCCACACGCTATCTGACACATTTAAAAATATGATATTCAATATACAGTATATTCTAACTGATACACTATTCTCAAACAGTTTTCAGTGATGAATCACTTCATGGAAGAGTTCAACGTGTTGGGAAATATGCTTATTCGCTCTCTTAGACGGATAAGAGGATCAATTTGTGTTTATTGATACACAAAATCCACAATTTGGAACATTTTCTCACAGCAGGGAAAACAAAAGACATGCAGATCATTTTTGTTGTTTATTTTGAAAAATGTAAACATTTAAATGGTGGCATATATTAATTAGTCAAAATAATATGTCTACTGCTCAAAAGAAAAATCTGTAGAAATGTCATTGTCTCCGTCTCCGAACCTGTCAGATCTGGATAAAACTTCTTTTCAGATTTGTGAAGCCTTTATTCTCTTCTATGTGAAAATAGAAAAAAAAATAACAATTTTACAGATTTTTCTTGATGCAGCACCTCATGACGTCTGGTACAGATCAAAACCCAGAAATCTCACTTTTCTCTCTTTTCAAAAATAAAAAAGTTTCATAAATCTGAAGAGGGGTTTTAAGTAGTGCTAATGCTGTTACTGTGTTTCACAACTTTTACGCTGAATCCACTCTAGGCAGCGGCGAAGTGTGCAGAAACAAAATAAAACTCACCAAAACCATCTTGGTTAGTCTTTCCACTGTTCCAACTAGGGCTGTTAATCAATTAAATTATTTAATCAGAAATTAATTGCATTACATTTTTTATCTGTTCAAAATGTACCTTTTAAAGGGAGATTTGTCAAGTATTTAATTCTCTTATCAACATGGGAGTGGACAAATATGCTGGCTTTATACAAATGTTTATGTACTGTATATACAGTATATTACTGGAAATCAATTAACGCCATAAAACAATAACAGATATTGTCCAGAAACCCTCACAGGTACTGCATTTAGCATAAAAAATATGCTCAAATCATAACATGGCAAACTCAAACCCAACAAGGGGGTAATGGGTTGGGACCTGGACACGCCCCTGAACCTGATGGACACCTTCCTCCATCCTCATTGGCTCTCTCTCTTCCTCTCAGGTCACGACTGTTCGATCCGTCTGTGGAACATGGAGAGCAAGACGTGCATCCAGGAGTTCACCGCTCACCGCAAGAAGTCGGAGGAGTCGATCCACGACGTGGCGTTCCACCCCACCAAGTGCTACATCGGCAGCGCCGGGGCCGACGCGCTCGCTAAGGTCTTCGTATGACCTGAATCCAGCTGGCTGTGGAGCTCAGAGGACGGGCGGAGCGTCACAGAGAGGAAGAAGTTGGAGTTCGTCTCCACCTCCTCCGAGTCTGGATGAGGAAGCAGGAAACTGAAGGTGACAGTGTTCTCAGACTGCTCCTTTAAGATTTGTCAAATATTCGCCCCCCACTCCCCTTCGGACTTAGGCTGGCCCGGGTCCCGAAACAAACAAACCTCTGGATGAGACGATGAATGAAACAGGAAGTGGCAAAAAAAAATAAAAGCAGGAACTCTCGGTACATTTTAGTAAAGCTGGAACCTTTTTTCTTTAACATAAAAACTCTCCACCATCTCTGACCCCAAACACTCCAGTTAAAACAGCCTGTGTCTGTTGGTGTTGCTTTGAAATATCGTTCATGATAATGTGCCTTTTTTCTTCACAACATTAATTATTTTAGGTGTTGAGGAAAATTGATTTTGTTCATCAGAAGATTGAATTTTTCTCTTTCAAAATAAGAAAACCAAATTTTTAACAAGAATCTCAGATCCAAATGTGTCATGAGGTTATCCAACATGTGAACATTTATGATCACATGTGAGCGCTCTAATTTCACCTCACGATGACGTCCCACTCACAGCACAGCACTCGTGGATTTTTGCTTTTTTCATTAATTTGGTGTGATTTTTATTTCCTGTTTAAGTTGTTGCCTGCAGCCTGAGGAAGACTTTTAATCAGTCTGATTTTGGAGACCGGTCGGTCATGAGGATGCACGCGTTTCATCCTGTAAATGCCCATGCTAGGAGGTCAAAGGTCAACGGTCATGATAAACCTGAGCTGGTCTGGAGACGGTGACATTTGCGCTGGGTGGACAGAGACTCTGTCAGCCTGGTCAGATCACAAACGTCTGAAGAATTTCATTTCAAAATTAGAAAGGTTTCAACACATCACAGAGATTATTAGACTACAGAGGATGTATCCCTCTGTTCATATTATTGGAGCAACAATAACACTCTGATTGTACAGAGGTGGTGCAGAGTGGAGGCGCTGATTCAGAGAATTAACTGGAATATCATTTCCGTTTTATTCTTTTATTTCTGCACAGTGAGCCGTGGTGTGCAGCCATAGAAAAAAATAAATCTGTGTCGTGGGTGAGGTAGCAGTTTGCAAAGTTAAAGATATATTTTTTAAAGGGGCTCTATGTAAGAATCAGAAATTGCTTGTTAACAGTCACACCTGTGGCCTTTAAGTCAACGACAGTCAGCGTCCTGTAGACGTGAGCGAGCATCAGTCAAAACAGTGAGGCGATAAACAGTAGAGTGAACGTGATTGACAGGCATCATGTTGGTTAACGTTAGCAACATTAGCAGCTAAAACCACAATATCACTCTATATTTCACATGCTTGGCAGTAATGTTTGCTGACCAAACGAAGGTCCCTCCATGAATTGAAGACCCGGCTGATGTTGATCTTAGTGTTAACTTTTCCTGCTCCGCTGCTCGCTCGTTTTCTCACACACTCGCCGCCGCTCTCTCTCTCCTGCTTTACCACTCACTTCCCACATGCACACACACTCTTCGCACTGGCTTTGATATTCTCCCACAACACTAGTTTTCCTCCGATGTCGGTCACATTCCTGTTTTACAAGACGGGCTTCACTAGATATAACTTTGTTTTTTTTGTGCTTCCGGGGCTGCGGCTGGTCGTTTGTTGGCGTTGGCGAACTCTATTTCTAACCGAACGTTAGCTATGGTTGCACACTGTTAGCCCTGTAGTGGAGCTGAAGAGAGTAAAGGCACTCACGAGCGCGCATGACGTCACATCCGTTGGATTTTCCCGGAAAAAACGTCTCACATTCTTCACATTAAAAGCAGTCTACAGGCTGATAGAAGAAACCCAGAAAGTCGCGGAAGGTCTCACTTTTTAGGTTAGGTTGCAACCTGTTCACACATTGCCAAAAAAAACAAATAAAAAACATTTATATGTGTAAAAACATACAGTACATATAGTCCCTTTAAATGAGTTGTGAGTTTAAAAGTAACAGAGGAGGCAGAAAATGAGGAATTGGCTGTTTTTCACAACAATGACCCGCTAGCTGCACATTATCCCGCTTATCACACGACTACTTACTTAAGAAATCAATAATTTGACCAAAAACAGTCCGTCGGAGTCCGACATCAGAACTGCGCTCATAGCAGCGGTCTGCTATAAAGAAATAACAGACTGCAGAACGCCGTGATCGACCAATCAGAATCAAGTATTTAACAAATTTGTATAATAACTATATTATAAATAGACTTGCAGCAATTAATCAATTAGTTTTCACCAATTAAATCAATGCCAACTATTTTGATAATCGATTAATCAGTTTGAGCATTTTTTTAAAAAGAAAAAGTAAAATTTCTCTGATTCAAGCTTCTTAAATGTGAATATTTTCTGGTTTCTTTACTCCTCTATGACCGTAAACTGAATCTCTTTGAGTTGTGGACAAAACAAGACATTTGAGGACGTCATCTTGGGCTTTAGGAAACACTGATCAACATTTTCCACCATTTTCTTACGTTTTATAGACCAAACAACTAATCGATTAATTGAGAAAATAATCGACAATGAAAATAATCGTTGATATAATAATCGTACTGACAGAAGAGGAACACTACAGAGGAGATTTTTCTGCCTGTGTATCATTTTGAAATGAAACCCTTCAGAGTGCTGTGACATGTTAATGATAACTGTAATACACTGTACCAAGCCTCCACCTATAGACACACCTGCTGTCATGTGACACTTTGGTAGTTGTAGATCAGACGAAGAGCTTCTCTCCAAAACAAATTAATCTGAAATAACAGAAGTATTTCAGGTTTGAATTCTTGGCCGACAAGTTTCAGGTTAAAACTTTTTTTCCTCACATGGTTGTAAAATATTTTGGATTGAATCTCTTCTGATTCAGTAGTTTTGATCAACCTGCTGCTTTTTATTGTGTATTTATAGTTGAAGATTTGTGACAAACTGCAGTGAGAAAAACGTGCAGTGAAGCTTTTCTCATTTATTTGTTTTACTTCGATCATATAAAGTATTTATTAATTACTTAAAAACGCCAAATTAAAGCCAAAAGATTCAACCGAGACGACGAGATGCTCCCTAATAAACCGGACAGTTGTTGCTAATGCTAATTAGCTCATTTTGTTGTGAAATAACGGTAGTGCAACACTTTAAGTAACATCTTTAGTTCCCAAACTGCACACAAGCTCCCCTCCAGATCTGTAAACGCTTTACATGCTGACTGCCTGAAAATATTGTATTTTGTGTAATTATTATTATTATTATTATTTGGAGCGATTACTAGTTTTTTAAACGACTCTTTGTGTTTGGTGACAGACTTGTAAGATACAGGTAGATATTTTTTTTAAAGACGTATTCTCTGTTTTACTTGAAAAGTGAAGTTTATTCCTTTGGGGTTTCTGCTGGTGTTGTAAGAAGTACATACTGTATACATGACTTTACCTCTTAGCACTACATAACACTTTGTTTTTGCTTTTTACCAAATTATCATCTCAAAAAACGCAGCTGTGTTCGTGGGATGGAGGGAAACTTTTGGGGAATTTGTGTTGCTTTTCTTTTTAACGTAAATTGAAACAATGTAAAAAGGGTAAATAGATATGTGTACAGTTTTTAAGTATTAAAGCAGATCTATTTATAAATGTGGTGTAATTTAAGGGAAATTTTAAGCGCAAAGTGGGAAAGTTAGCGAATCATTTACCGACTTCTATGTGAGCTGAAAGATCAAACATTATTTATGTGACGCAGCAAGTCAGTGGCTGCTGTTTAAATTCAGCTTTCCTGTAAACTTATGTAGAAAATGAGTGGAGTCTGGTTGTTTTGGTGCTTCGCCTCATCTCTATCTGAGTTCAGTAACAGAAATGTAATTTTGGAGTGAACTGTTTCTTTAAAAGGCCTGTTTTAATGTGACAATATGACAGTTTGTCATTATTTTTACTTTAATTCTGGCACTTTTTAAAATGTCTGTATCCAAAGCATTCACTTCAAATCCAGAAGAAAACAACTAGAGAACCAGTTCAGGTTCATCCAGTGTGGATTTTTCTTCTCCAAAATATGATTTTGTCCACACTAAGCCAGCGGATTTATTGGCATGAAAATTGAAGTGTTTCCAGGTTGTTTTCATGAAGATATATAAAGAATTTTAGTCTCTTAAATTTCCTGCCATTCAGCAAGATCACGCATATGGAGGACAGAACCTGCCAAAATTTAAAAATAAATGAATAAATAAATAAATATGACATTAAATGCAGCAAAAATATTATAAAAAATAAATGTAGCGATTAATTTTTTGATAAAATGTGACATTAATTGATATTTCTGTTTTAATTTACCTCTTTATTTATTTATATTTGTATTATACTATTATATTGATACTTTGTCTTGCAAAAATAAATAAATACATTTAAAATACATAGATAAATATAAAGGGAAAATTAAACAGAAGAGTAAATGAATAAGGGAATTAATACAAAGATGAATAAATAAGAAAATTAAAACAGAAATATCAATTTATGTCACATTTTATCATTTTATTAATGGTTACATTTATTTTTTATATTATTTTTGCTTAATTTAATGACATTTATTTATTTATTGAGACATTTATTTATTTATTTATTTTTGATTTCGGCAAGTTCAGTCCTCCATACAGGCGGACATTGCTTCCCAAAAGCACAGAGAGACAAAACAATGATTAAAAAGATGAAGCTGGCTCATTGTGGACGTAGCAAATGTTCTTTTCTTCACACCAGATTTGGTGAGAACAAAGAACATTTGTAGATTCAGCTGCAGTGTAAACTGGACCAGAAATGAAATCTATATTTGACTGTTTAAATTTGCTGCTTTTTTCTTTGTTGAAAGAAATTCATCAGTTTTCGCACAACGTGTGCGTTTATACGCCAAAAACAGGAATAACCATCTACAGCAGTGGTTCCCAACCTTAGGGTGTCGAGACCCCCTAAAGTGTCGTGAGATGATTAAAAATGGAGAAATAGAAGCGGTCAAAACCGGTATATGTCTGGACCGTGTACGGTCAGTCTGTGAATTTGTAGCTAAATTGTTACACAAATAGTCAGTGGACATGTCTATAATTGCTCTGTAAATCCAGCGATACATGTCCACCTGGTCCGGCGAGGACACTAGGGGACGCGCTGCTCTACTCAACTGGCCGTGCAAGCGGTAACGTACCCAATTGTGGATGCACCTGATTGGTCCCTGGTTTTCTGCTTGACGTTTCAAACAGGAAACAACGTGGCTGCCTGCTTGTAAAGTTTCTGTTATTCCGTCTAAACAATCCACCAAAATCTACTTCTGAAAACATTTTAAGAGAGAAACAGGCTATGCCACTGCTGAATTTAGTTTCATTTTAGAACTAGACCGCCTAGTTTCACAGCTTGGTCCAAGTTTCGTGAGCTGAACCCGTTGCGCTGGACGGGCTCATTTGCGTTAAGTTGAGATTTTTCAACTTTTTACGAATACAGACCCTCTCCAATTCGCCGCAACACTCCCACCATGCACTGAGGGACTGCTTCTCTGCTTTCCATAGGAAATGAATGGAAAGCGTTGAGATGCCCTCCGTCACCGGATCTGGTGGAAACGCACCGATAGGGGAGCACTGGCGCCAGTGAGTGGAACCGCCGACACGCCCGCCTGAAAACTTAAACAAAGGCCTGTTCCTGCCTTTTCACTTTGAAAAAGCAACGGCGAATGAGGAAATGCCAACACTCGGCCGACCAATCGTGTAACTTCATCACTCAGTCACTCAGTGACAGACCTTTGCGTTTGTAGGGCTGGCCAAAAACAAAACATTTATTTTTTCTGACTTTTCTCTCATCTTTGCTTTTTTTTATTGTGAAATAGTGGTTTCATCTCTGCAGGTCTTGAAAAACTATACAACTGGAACAATTTGAGAGAGGCGGGGAATATTTGTTTGGTTTGTGAGCCGCTTTAAAGGGTCATAATCCAAAAGAAAAGGTTGCGAACCGCTGATGTACAGTGACAGAAAACATTAACGGGATGCAGGAAACAAGCAGAATCACATCGGAACTGTGCTTCAAATGACAGAAACAGATTTGTGATGATTTTGAATGGAAGCTGGTTGCTTGTTGTGGTCGTTAATCCCAGCGTTGCAGAAACATGGCAGTTTACAACACTCCTGTCTGCAAATGACTGAGTTTATGGCACCCTGAGTGAAAGTAAAGCCTAAATAAAATAAAGGCGTTTTTTGCTGCATATTTTGGTTTATTTTCATACTCAACAAGAACCGAATCTCCTAAATGATACCAAACTCCATTCACATCTACTTTATTTCACTTTCAGAGCAATAGAATCAGTGTGTTTTTTAGTAATTTAATCTCACTTTGTTTATAAAACCATTGGAGCTGATAATCGTCACTCACACTACATACGCAGTAACACTAGCCAGTAGTGACGTAGGCAGCTGAACTCTATTCAGATTTATATTTTGTTGTCTTCAGTGGCCAAAAACAGAGCTGAATAAAACTTGTTCAGTTTGCCTGTAAATGATTGTTGTCCTTTAATGTGTACAGTGAAACTATTAAAGAGAGATTATAGATGCTAATCTGGTTGTACATACAGGTGTTGTTTCCTTTTTTCATTGTGGGAGAGTGACAGATTTATCAGTAACAACAATAAAGGAATATGTTGTATATCATGATGGTGATGTGTTTGTTTATTTAAACACCAACATGGATGCTTTTTTTTATGCCTCCGCGCCGAGGCATTATGTTTTTGGGTTGTCCGTCTGTCCGGTCCTCGTGAACGCGATATCTCAGGAACGCCTGGAGGGAATTTCTTCAAATTTGGCACAAATGTCCACTTCACTTCAGAATGAACTGATTAGATTTTGGTGGGCAAAGGTCACCGTCAACTGCTGCAGCATCTGACTCAGTATGAGAGGAAATGTGCCGAACCTGCACATGATGCAACAGCACAGGAAGAAAAAAAGAAAATGTCCATCGAGATATTCGTGGAGAAGCTGGTTTCGCGGATATTCAAGAAAGCAAAAGTGAACTGGACTATCGCAAACCCTGAGGCCATCACTAAGCATCCGTTTGAAAGAACATGGACCGAAGTCGATGGTGTAGATTTTTATACTGACCCAAAAACTTTTAAAAACCTTGCTAGCTGACCTGCAACGAATCCTGGTTGAGGAATGGAACGCCATCCCACACCAACGTGTGACCAGGTTGATGACCATCATGAGGAGGAAGTGCCAGGCTGTTGTGGCTGCGTATGGATCTTCCACCGCTACTGAGGCTCCTGACGGTGTATTAAATGAATAAAGTGTAAAATTGCCAATTTGTCTTGTTTGTTCCTTGTTACTGATAGAGTTCAATCATCCAATCCACCAAACAACTCAAAACAAGATTCAGTTCCAACAGGGGGATACACTGTTTACCATTGGCAGAGAATTTTGGCAAATATTTCTTGGGCGCTACCCACATAATTAGCTGTGCTGCTCATCCCACAAATGCATGATCCTTACAAGTTATTGTGAAGGTAAATAAACAGGCCTTCCAAAGATGTAAAATACAATGACAATTAGCATTGTAACAACAGAGAAATAATCGACCTAACACAAGTTTCGGAACTTTTTCTTTCCAGTTTATATTTCAGTTGTGAGGTGGACATAATACAAGTGGTACAAAATGAAATGCAAATTATTCTGTAAAGCTGTAAAAAAAACACATTTTAAAAATAATGAAAACAAAATATAATCATTGCAGATAAATAAAAAATAAAGATAAAGATAAAGATATCAAAATATCAAGAAGAAAATGAAATACAGAAAGTATTTGAATGAGTTTTACAGTTGTATTATAAACAGGAACAGCTGAGTGTCGTTGTCACTTCCGGCCTCCAGGTGGCAACGCTGTGCCGTCAAAGAGTCGACTCTGCCGTAAAACATCAGCAGAAGAAGCAAAGCTAGCTACTGTAAACAAAGCTGAGCCGACAGTCTGTTAAACAACTCAACAACAGCTCAATGTGGAGAGAAGATATGACTATAAATACCTCTACAGAACACTAAAGTAAGTGGAAACTGAGTTATTCACCAAATAGTTTAACACTGAATGAGAAATTAACTCTAAAAAACGACCTTTTAGTGAGTCAGCTAACTAACTAGCATCAACATGCTAAAGTTAAGAGGTTTGGATGTTGACTAGCTGACTCTTTATGTTATAATGCGTTATTTTGACTGCATATTATGTGTTGTAAGGGTTTGTTTGATGGATGTAACGTGAAGCAAACCAGCTGGGGTAAATGGATGTGTGGCTAGCTTGGTTAACGTTGAGTTAAGGCTCAACAACAACAACAACAACAACAGCAACAATGTATAATCCAAGTTGCTCTCTTCAGTGTCTGAATATATCCTCCTGAGACCCAGCCCATTGACATGTGTCCTCTGTACTGGACATTGTGTCCACATGCATATCCTCTTACTCTTTTGACCTACTCTATCAACCCCTGGTGTTTTGTAAAGAGGACATCCCAGGCTTTCCAGTGATATGGCATGTGTTTGTTTGTTTTTAATCAATTTGAATGTATTCTTGGTTTAATATCACTCTACAGCCATAATCTGTTCATTGTTTTAGTCTTTTCACACTGAAATAGTCCTGTAGTCCACTACAGTGGACAATAAAAATAAAGTTTAACAAGCCTAAATTGTTAAGATTTTTCTTTTAACCTTAAATAGGAAGGAGATCACAAAAAAAGTAATTGGAAGACACTTTTTAACTCTGTTCCCAGGAGGATATAAGATAAGATAAGATAAGATATTCCTTTATTAGTCCTGCAGTGGGGAAATTTGCAGTGTACAGCAGCAAAGGGGATAGTGCAAAAACAAGATGCATCAGCTAACACAGTAAAAAAGAGCTAAACAAAGTGTAACAAAATATGAACCATTTAAATAGAAGGAAGTATAAAAATAGGAGTAGTATATACAGTATTGACAATAAACAGACTATTAACAAAATTGCACAAGTGGAAAATTATTTTGCACAGTGAGAATGAATGAATGAATGAAATTCCACCTGAAAATATCAGGTTATTGTCAGTTTTTTGGTGTGTAAGTGGTCTACTGGGAGCAGTGCTGGTTGTGGAGTCTGACAGCTGCAGGAATATGACAGGAATATGACATTTCCTCGGTAGTGCTCTTCTGCCCGGCCCTACAGCAGCAGTTCAGTCCGGCCCTGGAGCTGCCATGACCCGGCCTGCAGTCTGACTGGAAGATAATGGCTGCAGAGCTGTTTCCCACCAAGAAGCTGGTCCCCTCCGCCTCAGCGAGTAGCAGCACCACCTCCTCCTCCATCATCCAGCAGTACCAGCAACAGAACCGGACCAACAACAACACCAGCACCGCTGCACAGCGCTGCTGCAACTGGCAGGGCCTGTTCCCGACCATCCGAGAGAGGTCAGTCTGAACCCCCCAAAAACTCCACATAGTGATGAGCTGATTGAGCCCAATAGAGGCTTACATGCAGGGAATGAAATTAGCACCTGCCACCTGCCAAATACAGGGTAAATGTTGGCAGTGGCAGGTAAAAATTCCAGGTCACCTGCCACCATGGCAGATAGGTTTTCTTTATATTAAGAAATATTATTTTTTAAAAGCAATTCCTAAATTAAATATAGTTAGGGATTAAGGTTACATGATATATTCCATAATTCTATGGTCTGGTACCACTGACTCAGTGTTTACAATTTTAAAGTGTTCTACCTATTGCAGATTTCAGAAGTGGCAGACAAAAAAACTGAGTGGCCGGTAGAAGTGTTCAGTGACCTGCCACAGTGGCAGTTGAGGAAAAAGCTTAATTTCCGACCCTGCTTACAGGTGATGAGGGGGAGGAGAGGTCAATGTTCTCAGCCAGTTACACATTATATGTTTTAACAAAGAGTGACCGTTGTCCTGATCCAGGCCTATACTGGCCTACTTTATACTTACAGTATACTCCACTACATTTCACAGCGAAATATTACAGTTTCTACTCAACTACAGTTAAATTGACACTTGAGTTATTTGTTGGGCTGTCAATCAATTCAAATATTTAATTGTGATTAATCACACATTTTGTATTCGTTCAAAATGTTCCTTAAAGGGAGATTTGCCAAGTATTTAATACTCTTATCAACATGGGAGTGGGCAAATATGCTTGCTTTATGCAAATGTATGTATATATTTATTATTGGAAATCAATTACCAACACAAAACAATGACAGATATTGTCCCGAAACCCTCACAGGTACTGCATTTAGCATAAAAAAATGTACTCAAATCGTAACATGGCAAACTCAAGTCCAACAGGCAACAACAGCTGTCAGTGTGTCAGTGTGTTGACTTGACTATGACTTGCCCAAAAGTGCATGTGATTATCATAAAGTGGGCATGTCTGTAAAGGGGAGACTCGTGGATACCCATAGAACCCATTTTCATTCACATATCTTGAGGTCAAGAGCGGGGCTGGAATAGTCCAAGTGGTGCTGGCCTTTCGAACAGTAAGATAAAGTGTTAATGAATTTTGTGTCCTTGTAGGAATTCAGTCATGTTCAACAATGAAATGATGGCAGATGTTCACTTTGTGGTCGGGCCGCCTGGCGGGACGCAGCGAGTACCAGGACATAAGGTAAAACTCCGCGCATGCCTTTGAAAGGTGGGTTTGTGTGTGGAGCCTCTCCAACACTTTAGACAACACTTGAATCAAAGAAGGATTTTTCGTTTTCAATTGACTCAAACAAGGCGAAGAGGCTGAAAACTGGACACCAGAACTTGCAGAAAAATCAACGTTAGCAGGGAGCAACTTTGGATGTTGAAAAAATGTTTTTGGCCCATTATGTGACAATGTTACAACTTGATTAACTTATCATCTTGTAATAACAAATTGTTAAAAATAAATAAGGTCAGTCATAAAAATCAAGCCATCGACCAAATATCACACTAAAATGTCCATTTTGCAAGTAGTTTACATCAGGAAATACGTGGTGATTTTGTCTCTTATGTCGTCCATGTTCCTCTGCTCTGTCAGTACGTCCTGGCCGTCGGCAGCTCTGTGTTTCACGCCATGTTTTATGGAGAACTGGCAGAGGATCAGGACGAGATCCGGATCCCTGACGTGGAGCCTCCTTCGTTTCTGGCCATGTTGAAGTACGTCAAACTCTGATTCATTCAGTGTTTATGGACTGGGATTGGGCTGTGGGCATTTAGTGTGTCTCTATAGAAACACCAGACACACAAAACAAATAGTCAATATACTTCTTAATTTAAAAAAATACCAACCAAAGGTGTTTAAACCTGATTGCATTGCACCATGAAATGAGCAAAATGTAAGTTTGTGAAGTGAAGGCACTGTCTCAAGTTCACCCCTTCCTCCACCTTCCAGGTATATCTATTGTGATGAGATCGACCTGTGCGCTGACACCGTGCTCGCCACCCTATACGCCGCCAAAAAGTACATCGTGCCTCACCTGGCCCGGGCCTGTGTCAACTTCCTGGAGACCAGCCTGAGCGCCAAGAACGCCTGCGTGCTGCTGTCTCAGAGCTGCCTGTTCGAGGAGCCCGACCTGACTCAGCGCTGCTGGGAGGTGATCGACGCTCAGGCTGAGCTCGCTCTGCGATCCGAAGGCTTCTGCGACATCGACACCCAGACGCTGGAGAGCATCCTGCGGCGGGAGACGCTCAACGCCAAAGAGATGGTGGTGTTCGAGGCGGCGCTGAACTGGGCCGAGGCCGAGTGTCAACGACAAGACCTGACGCCGACTATCGAAAACAAGCGTCTGATGCTGGGGAAGGCCATCTACCTGATCCGCATCCCCACCATGGTGCTGGAGGACTTCGCCAATGGAGCGGCGCAGTCTGGTGTACTCACGCTCAACGAGACCAACGACATCTTCCTGTGGTACACCGCTGCCAACAAGCCTGAACTGTTGTTTTGCTCCAAACCTCGTAAAGGCCTGGCGACGCAGCGCTGCCACCGCTTCCAGTCCTGCGCCTACAGGAGCAACCAGTGGCGGTACAGAGGCCGCTGCGACAGCATCCAGTTCGCTGTGGACAAACGCGTCTTCATCGCCGGCTTCGGCCTGTACGGCTCCAGCTGCGGTTCGGCTGAGTACAGCGCCAAGATCGAGCTGAAACGTCAGGGGGTGTCGATGGCCCAGAGGATCATCAAGTACTTCTCAGACGGCTCCAGCAGCACTTTCCCCGTGTCGTTCGACTACCCAGTGCAGATCGAGCCTGACACCTTCTACACCGCCAGCGTGGTGCTGGATGGCAACGAGCTCAGCTACTTCGGTCAGGAGGGCATGACAGAGGTGCAGTGTGGGAAAGTGACCTTCCAGTTCCAGTGCTCCTCGGACAGCACTAACGGCACCGGAGTGCAGGGAGGACAGATCCCCGAACTTATCTTCTACGCCTGAGCCGGGCGGGAGGGAGGACGCCGCAGAGATTCCTGCTTCACTGTCATGTAGACTTTTACTTTGAAAGTGTGGAGACGAGTTCTCAGGAAGCTGTTTGAGGAGGGAGGGACTCCTGGATTTACTGCTGAGCCTTCGAGACGTGACGACAGTTTGATTGAAACATGAAGACACGATTTGAAGAAATCTGAATCCTCACATTCCTTCACACCTCTGTTGTTGTTGTTTTTGTTTACAGCAGCTGTTGTTGATTTGTGGTCATCGCTGTTTCAGTCTCTCTTAGTAAAGCAGGAATTATAAACAAACATATGAGTTATTGGTTACCATTAATGCAGTGGGAGGCAGTTTATTTTTGGTGATATTGGATTAAATTTTCAGCATATTGTAATTCAAGTGGTACCCCAGAGTAGCCAGAATTTGCAAGTACAGCCCTCAACCTGCAGCTCTCTGTCCAAAACCGCTCCCATCAGACGAGGGGGGGCATATGCACGCACTTCATACAGTGACCTGTACGAGTACTAGTCATTAATTTCAAACATCATCTCGATAGTGATCCTGATGCCGTTATGTAGCGGCAGTTCTATGAGAAATACCGTAGCGGTGAGGCTAGTTCACAGTGCTAGCCGTAGCCATGACCAGAAGGCTATTAGCTAACTATTAGCAACATTTTCTCTCCATCTCTGAAACACTTCGCCGATATTGTCCGACTCTTTTCGATAGTCCGTCTTCCTTTTTTGGGTTGCTTTGCAGTGTAGGCACCTGTTGCCAATACTGGAATAGCAACTTCTCCAGTTTGATGTTCTGTCATTCAATCAAGCTTTCACCGAAGGGACGTTCATGCGCATCCGCATTTCTAGAACAGCCCAATAGGATCGCTCTCTCTCTGAAATGACTTGTGGTTGACCAAAGTCTCCCGTCACAGGCTAGATTTTCTAATTCCTGAAAACAGAGCCATGAGGAGGAGCAGAAGTCTAGTTATCTCTAAGAACACTTGAAATACAATATGCTGAAAGGTTATTATGGAATTTTTGCCCAATGATGCCAAAAATATTCTGCTTAATGACGCTTTAAAGGTGGGAAATATAGATGAAATCATCATATGCAATTTTGCACTACGATTAATAATAATAAAATACATTTTCTGGAAAAGTTAATTGGGAAATTGGATAAGACAGGACTGTCTGTTTTTGGCGAATGCAGTGAATTAGATACCTGATAAATCAAAGCACTTCATCACAGTGATAGAAATATCATATATAAATTCAATATTGGCATAAAACAGTCTTGATCATTGATTTACAGCATTGCCCATAATGTCCTAATACACTCAGAGATGTTAAAGGGAGAGTTATCACTGGTAACTGACACATTAACGCTATACCCAAAATCTGTACATGTAGAAAACAGCCTGTACAATTTTCATTATCTGTTTCATTGTTGATTAATCCATTTGTTTTTTTTATTAATCATTTAGATCCCACAGTCCAAAACCTAAACATTGTTGTTGATTGATCTCACTGATTAATGGACTAAACACTTGAGCACCAAGAATAAACCTGAAGTAGACAAGCCACTTCCATAGCACATTTTATTACAACTAAACTCTGTGACATTAAAATGCACTCCTAAATGTGTGTTTTAAGGGTTAGGGTGTACTGTCATCATCAATAACAACAGATTTTCAGTTTCTAGCCTTAAAGATAATGTGTTCAGTTTTATGATGACGGTAAAATGTTTAAATGTTGCTCATTCTGCTGAATTTTTCCTCTCGTGATGTTCAGACTTTGGTTTGAGTTGGAAACATTCCTAATGTTACTGTAGAACTGAAGGACTTTTATGTTTTAACCTGTGCAGGTGTTTACTGTTGGTTGTTTTGGTATTTAAAGGTGCTCTATACGATATCCAGAGCATTAATATAACAGCAACAACTATTAGCTATGTGAAGATATAGAGGAGTAATGTCTACCTGAGCAGAGAATGAAGTCAGTCTCGCCCTCTGTGTGTGTCGTATTCTTAGCTTCTTTGTGCTTTGTTTACGTAGTATGGCTGGTTGCGCGTGCATTTTAGTGCATGTGAGCGTGCCCCACTGGCTAACCCACGGCCGGCACTCTGCACTGCGCTCATACGGCGGTTACAGCTGATAACGCCATCCCGACCGACAGCATTGTCACAGGAAGCGTAGCACCACCATCCGGTTCCCCCTCAGGTAAACACAGTTATCTCTGTCAGCACTGTTGCTGTTGTTAGCACCGTTAGCTGCGAGCCGCTGGCTCAGCTGTCGCCATGTTGAAAGCCATGCGGAGGCAATAGATATGTTCTGAATTTCGTATTGAGCACTTTTAAAGCTGAATTATACCTTTTAATATTTGTATTTGACAGCTGATCACACTCCTGTCTGTTACTTCACTTTTTATACACACTACTTCCTCTGGTGCTCTGTACTGTCGTCTTCTACTTCTCTGATGAAATGTGGCAATGTAAAGGGGCATTTTATACGTAATCCACCTTGAATTCTACCTGTCCATCCTGCAGTATAACAGGATATCTGAAAGGATTTTAACTTTAACTGTACACTTTTTTGTTGTTGTATTTAAAGAACAGTATTCCTACAGTCAACAACTCCTGTGCTTTTATTTTGAAAAACATGACATCCTGTTTGTACCACATCCTGATTTAGTGTTTCATTAATGTTGCAGTTGTGTAAATATTTCTGTGATTATGTCCTGACACACTTCTTCTTCATCTACTCTCTTTGAAAATGGAGGAAAAAACAGTTTTATATGATTCTATATTGAAGAAACATATTTTTGGATGTCTTTGTTTCCTGTTATCTGATTCCAACCAGAATGTGCAGTGAGTCGGTGGCCTTATGAATGTGTTGTTGTGACAAATTTGGAAATAAAGGTTCAGATGTAAAACTTTAGTTCTGTTCATCCTGCAGACAGTCGTGTTTTCTGAAAGTTAATTCTGAATTATTACTAGACGCCACATTGGCAGACATGAAAGATAAAAAGAGCAGCTGTGATATCAAGCAGAAACATTCAGCGATGGAATGTAACTAAGTACATTTACTCATGTACAAATTTGAGGTACTTGTATTTTACTTGAGTATTTTAATCTCATACCACTTTATACTTCTACTCCACCCAAATTTATCTGACAGCTTTAGTTGCTCTACAAACTAAGATTTTTGCACACAAACCATGTGAAAATATACAAGTACAGCTGAAACGATGTGAAGATTTGCTGCTTTTCCTTGAGGAGTAAGGAGCATTAAGGAGTTACAGCTGTCCCATTCATGCATTAATAACTTCATTGTGCTTTCTTATCTCACAGGTATTCATGGATCGAGGTTACACCTGGATCGTGGTTGCGTCTGCTGCCGTTGCATTAATTAATCTAGTGAAGTGATGAAATTTACATAATTAATTTGATTAATATCTTGGCAAAATATTATATCCATAAAATTATATGGCTTGAAAGACTACCCTCCTTTTATACTTTTAAAGATTATTTTTTCCCCAATACTTTATTTCCAAAGTTCAATACAGTACTGACATAAAGTACATTTTCAGATTTTTCATTA
>CAKAKR010035726.1:0-48613 GCA_916700685.1 Adelosebastes latens | reverse complement strand
ATGACTTGCCCCAAAACTGCATCTGATTATCATAAAGTGGGCATGTCTGTAAAGCGGAGACTCGTGGGTACCCATAGAACCCATTTTCATTCACATATCTAGAGGTCAGAGATCAAGGGACCCCTTTGAAAATGGCCATGACAGTGTTTCCTCATTTAGCCTAAGTTTGGAGCGATATTATAGCCTCCTTTCCGACAAGCTAGTATGACATGATTGATTAAACCGTACCAGGGTACAGTTACGTATTAACATAGGCCATGTAACAATGTTCATGTACTGTGGTACAGGTGCCTTAGTGGTGCTACTGATAACCGGTCGAACTTCTGTGTAGTAACTTGGCAAATGGCCGGCTGTCTTTTGGTTTGCAGAACCTCCAACATTCACAAAGCTGCAGTCAACTCCTTGACCTGCAAAGGCAGTGAGCTACCTGTGCCATACTGTGCTACTCTTTCTAGTACTATAGTACTTGTACTAGTATTAATACTCTACTATTGCTAATACTAAGGATACTAGATTTTTTTTTTTTTCCTCACTGTCCTATATTTTATAATTTTATTCTCACGGTATATCTTTGGACATATCATTTGGCAACACAAGATCTTGTTTCACTGCTGATGATACACATTTATACCTCTCATTTAAACCACATGAAGTGAACAATCTAACTATACTGCATTCCTGTTTATGCAATGTCAAGGACTGGACAGCAGCTAACTGCCTACAATTTAATAGCAATAAAACAGAGGCTTTGATCTTTGGTTAGATATCAGTCACAGGAGACATTTTGCTGCACAACAAGTACTTTTACTGCATTAAGCTGACAGTACTTCAGTACTACTGATACTTTAACTACATGAAGCTAATAATATTTGTGTACTTTTTCTGCATGAAGCTGATAATACTTGTGTACTTTTACTACTAAAACTTTAACTACATGGAGCTGATAATACTTTTACTTGAATAGGAATTTTATTTTTATTGGAGTATTTTTTACATATTTGTATTGGTTCTTTTACTTTACGGAGTACTACTCCCACCTCTGTGCTGCAGACTGAGGCAGGTAGATCTGATATAAATGATTATTGATTATTGATTCCCTGCAGGACACCACACCTGACGAGCTGCTGAGTGCAGTGATGACAGCTGTGATGAAAGATGTTGGACTTTCACCCGACAAGCTCGGAGACGTTTGTGTCGGTGAGATGAGACTTTGATTCTTTACATCGTTCTTTGACCGCTGTCATGTTGTGTGCGTGAAGTGAATTTCCTCATTTAATATTTGATTTAATGTTAATCGTTTAGTTCTCTTAGCAGAGCTGAAACCACATACATACACACACACACACTCACAAAGTCCATTAACTCAAGTCATGTACTTAAGTACAACTGAGGTATTTGTACTTTATTTGAGTATTTCCCTTTTTTATGTAACTTTATACTTTTATTCCTCAGTGGGAAATATTGTACTTTTTACTCCACTACATTTATCTGACAGCTTTAGTTACTTTGCAGATTCAGATAATAAATACAAAATATAATCAACAAATAAATGATGTATTATTGTGAATATAAAAAACTTTATTAGATCTCTTGCTGAAGTGCAAAAGCTACCTGACAATATGTATAGAAATTAAAATCAGCTCTAACTTTACCAACTGTAACATTAAAGTCATGAAAAATGCATCAATAATTATAATCCAATCATATTATATGAAATGGGCCATTCTGCAAAATGAGTACTTTTACCTTTTGTGCTTTAAGTGTATTTTGATGCTAATACCACTAATAATATACTTTCACTTTTGAAATTGAATTTAAAGTATTTCTACACTGTGTTATTGCTACTTTCACTCAAGTAAAAGATCTGAGTAATTCTTCCATCAATTGATGTGAAACAAGTTCAGGATGCAAATATTAATTAATTAAAAAGTTAAACATAAAACTTATTAAGATACATTCTATTAGGGAATACTAACTGGCAGCCATAGTTTATCGTTTTTTCTTAAAGGCAGGGAAAATATAATTAAACTTACTTAATTAAAGGAGGTAGTTTTATTTTATTCCATTGCAGCAGCACACAGAAAAGAGTACTAATGTGTACTCAGTTATGTTTGCTACACTGACTCTGGTGTTATAACTGTAACTGTGAAAAAATCCCCCATATTCTTAAATTAACTGTAAAATGTTCTGACACAGATTTTAAATGTACTCTGTGTGTGTTGAGTTGTGTGTTTCTGTCTGCAGGTAACGTACTCCAGCCCGGTGCCGGTGCTCTGATGACCAGAGTGGCTCAGTTCCTCAGGTCGGACTGAGACTCATCACTGATTCCCACAGTCATTCTAATTAATTCAGTCACAGTGTGTCTCACTGCTCTGTCTCCATTTCAGTGGGTTTCCAGAGACAGTGCCCAGCTACACCGTCAACAGACAGTGCTCCTCTGGACTGCAGGCTCTGTTTAACATCGCAGGTATAAACTCTTCACTCATCACTTTCTAACATATAAATTCTAGGGCTGTCAATCGATTAAAATATTTAATCGCAATTAAACGCATGATTTGTCCATAGTTAATCACGATTAATCGCAAATTAATCACATAATTTTTATTTGTTCAAATTGTACTTTAAAGAGAGATTTGTCAAGTATTTAATACTCTTATCAACATGGGATTGGGCAAATATATATATATATATATGATATACTTCATTTAGCGTAAAAAAATATGCTCAAATGAAACTTGACTATGACTTGCCCCAAACTGCATGTGTTTATCATAAAGTGGGCATGTCTGTAAAGGGGAGACTCGTGGGTACCCATAGAACCCATTTTCATTCACATATCTCGAGGTCAGACGTCAGATGACCTCTATGAAAATGGCCATGCCAGTTTTTCCTCGCCAAAATTGAGCATACATTTGTTGCGTTCTTCCTCCTCCTTTGCGACAAGCTAGTATGACACCGATGGATTGGGTTTTCTAGTTTCATATGATGCCAGTATCTTCACTCTAGCTTTTAAAATTGAACCCGTTACAACCTAAACATCACAAGTTGCGTTAATACATTATTATCGCGTTAACTTTGACAGCCCTAATAAATACACCAAGTGTTTACTCAGTTTTTGACCCTGTTTGTGCAGGAGCCATCAGGAGCAGATCCATTGACCTAGGCCTCGCCTGTGGGTATGTTTATTTGACATTCCAACTGTAAAAAAAATACAGTTAAAATTAAATAATATTCTCTTCACCAGAGTATAAAACTGTGTGTGCTCGTGTGTGTTAGCGTGGAGAGCATGTCTCTGCGTGCGGTAGGTAAACCAGGAGATGTGAGCTCCAGGCTGATGGACAACGACAAAGCCAGAGACTGCATCATACCGATGGGGTAAGACCACATACTGCAGGATACTGCGTATTTTATAACTCAGGGAAGGACTGAAGATCACTTAATTTGAATCAAAGGCTATAATCCCAAATTTAATGTAACAAAAGTTATTTATCAAAATCCCCAAATTTGTTGTTGTGCCTCCAATTCCCCAAATCTGTAATTTTGTTCCAAAAATTTATTTTATGATACCAGAATTAGTCATAGCAACCTCTAAATGTGTGATAATCCCCAATGTGTTATAACACTCTGACAACTGTATTTGACGTAATTCCAAAGATTTGTTATAGAGCCTTAAAATTAATTTGTATAATCAAAAAATGTGCTCTCACAATCCCCAAAATGCTGTAATTTCAAAATAGTTTTATCCCTAAATTTGCTATAATCCCCTATAATCCCATATTTTTTACAGCCCTGAAATATATTTATATAATCCCAAAATTACTTATAGCAAACATAATATTATAGAATTATCCCAAACATTTTTGTAATCTAAAAATAAAAATGATCCTGACATTTGTTATAATCGCTAAATTTGTCACAAAATGTACTTTTTAAAACCACAAATGACTGTATGTAACTTCAAATTTTGTGACATGGTCCTAAAATTTATTTATAAAATCCGTAAAACATTTGAGTGCCACAAAATTTATATTCCCCAAATTTGTCTTGACACCACCTATAACCCCCAAAATTATTTTATTCTGGAATTTATTGTAAATTACAATCTTGAAATTTGTTATAGAAATCCCAAAATTATATAGCCCTAAAATGCATGTTTATACAGCAAACCCAAGATAGAAACCACAAAATATACTTATTGCAACCCAATAAATGTGCTGTAATCCCAAAATTATTTTATCACAGAATTTGTTGTAATTCCCATGTACTGTTTATAATCCCAAATTTTGTTATGTGCCACCAAAATATATATTTTTTATAAAAACCTCCAACATTTATTACAATTCCACAATTTGTTAAAGCTCCTTGCCCAAACTTTGTTAAAGTACCGACAGAATTTGTTATAATCCCCCCAAAAAATGTAGATTCCAAAACCTGTTGTAGCATTTCTTCTAATAAATATGTTTGGTTACAAAATGTCCCTTCACAGATCTTGACTCCTGATTAGTTCCTCGCAGCTGTGTTATTGTGATCAGACCCCTTAGGACTGCTGAAATACAGTTAATATTAGACTGACACCAGCATTCATCTCTCTATTTTTTTTTCAGTGCATATAGACGAACACCACATCTATCTGAAAAGACGATCCATGTTTATATGTGTTCCTTATTTTTACAGCATCACCTCGGAGAACGTCGCAGAGAGATTCGGGGTCTCCAGAGAAAAGCAGGATGCCTTCGCTCTCAGTTCTCACCAAAAGTGAGTGAGTCAACGATTTTATGGCAATAGGCAATATGTGTTCAGGTTGACCGTCCGTCCGTACCTTTCTCATGAACGCGATATCTCAGGAACGCCTTGAGGGAATTTCTTCAAATGTGTCATAATATATGTCTAAAAATGTCATCCAAAAGTCATAGTATGTCGAAAAAAGTCTTGAAAAAGTCATGGTATACTATATAAAATAAAAGTCATACTATAGTATGTCAAAAAAGCCGGTCATAGTATAGTGTCGACAAAAATCATAAAAAAATACACAGTATAGTGTGTCTAAAAAGTCATAGTATTTTGTGTCGAATAAAGTCAGATAATATCATAGTATATTATGTCTAAAAATGTCAGAATATAGTATGTCAGAAATGTCATCAAGTCTTTATATAATATGCCTAAAAATGTCCTAGTGTAGTATGTTGAAAAATGTAATGAAAAAAGTCATTGTATAGTGTATCGAAAAAAGTCATATAATGTATCGAGGGAAAAGGTCATAGTATAGTATGTCGAAAAATTTCATAAAATATAGTCATAGAAGAGTATGTCGAAAAAAAATCATAGTATAGTTTGTCTAAAATAAAGTCATAGCATAGCCTCTCGTAAAAAGTCGTTGCATAGTATGTCAAAAGAAATTCATGGAAAAAGGTCATCGTCAGCATGTCAAAAATGTTGAAAAAAAGCCCTGGTATAGTATGTCAAAAAAAGTAAAAAAAAACAAAACAGTGTATTATGTCTAAAAAAAAGTCATAGTACAGTCTGTCGAAAAAAGTCAAAGTATAGTATGTCGAAAAAAATTCAATTATCATTCTATGAAAATTTTAATCAATCAACAGGTTGTCAGCAGAGCTACACAACTGGATACAATTACATTTATGTTCCATAAATACATCAATAAATATGTTGAATATATAAGTTATAGACAAGACAGTAGTAATGCAGTTTTACAAACTACAGGAGCAGCCAAGTGACATCAGAGAGTATTGACTACAACACACACAGTAACATACAAACAAGCACAGACTTCTTAATAAATAATATGTTTGATACAAACATAACCTGAGTAGGTAAACTCGGTTGTCATTTTCAACACTTGATCAGGACATTAAGCGGTCCTCTGGTATTAAAATGGGGTGAGTGTGATAACAACAAATACTTTTCTGTACTTTTCATTTGTCTTTAAACGGCTCAGACTAATGAAGCACATCTCTCACGGTCTGTCCAGCGTCTTTTGCTGCAGAGAAAAGAAACAGAAAAAGAGTAATTATTTTGTGCATCAAAAGTAAAAAAAAATAAGTCATAGTATAGTATGTCGAAATTTTTTTTAAAAACTCCTGTATAGTATCTTGAAAAATATCATTAAAAAAGTCATGGTATATTCTCTTGAAAATAAAAAAGTCATAGTATAGTATGTGGAAAAAATTCATATTATAGTATGTCAAAAAAAGTACTGATGAATTACCTGATTGTAAGAAGTCTGTCATAGTTTCAGCACCAACATATTTAACCTCCTTCACACAGAGCGGTCCGGGCCCAGAACACAGGTGTGTTCGCGCAGGAGATCGTTCCCGTCACCACCAGGTTTGTGGACGCCGAGGGTAAAGAGCGCGAGGTGGCGGTCCTTAAGGACGAAGGGATCAGACCGGGTACAACTCTGGCAGGACTGAGTAAACTCCGGCCGGCCTTCAAACCTGACGGCAGCACCACAGCAGGTCGGTCTTCACGCACCAGGTGAACTCATTCATCTCTCTCAGCTGTTACTGACTCAAACATGTTCTGTGTCAGGTAACGCCAGCCAGGTGAGTGACGGAGCAGCGGCCGTGCTGATTGGTCGCAGGTCTGCGGTCGAGGCTCTGGGTCTGCCGGTCATGGGAGTCCTGAGGGCCAGCGCCGTGGTGGGGGTCCCTCCGGATATTATGGGTATCGGACCGGCATTCGCCATCCCTGCAGCTCTGAAACAGGCTGGTAAGATACTGAATACTTTTTTTTGAGGTACTACTTGTACTTTACTTGAGTATTTCCATCTTAGAGGGAAATGTTGTACATTTTACGTCACTAGATTTATTTGATAATTTAAATTACTAGTTACTTTACAGATAGAGATTAATATATAATAAGGCTTTCAATCGATTAAAATATTTAATCGCATGATTGTCCATAGTTAATCGCGATTAATCGCACATTTTATCTGTTCAAAATGTACCTTAAAGGGAGGTTTGTCAAGTATTTAATACTCTTATCAATATGGGAGTGGGCAAATATGCTGCTTTATGCTAATATATGTATATATTTATTATTGGGAATCAATTAAAACTCCTTAATACTCCGACAGGCCGCCGCGAAGATACTGGCATCATATGAAACTAGAAAACTGAAGGAATCCATTGGTACCAACCATGTCATACTAGCATGTCGGGCTAATTTTGCGCTAAATTTTGGCGAGGTAAAAATGGCATTTTCAAAGGAGTCTCTTGACCTCTGACCTCAAGATATGTGAACGAAAGCTGGTTCTATGGGTACCCACGAGTCTCCCCTTTTACTCTAGCTTTAAAACTGAGCACGCTATAACCTAAAAATCGCAAGTTGCGTTCAAGAATGCGTTCAAGAAATGATTAAAACAAATTTGCGTTAACACATTATCTCATTAACTTTTACAGCCCCAATTAATACAAAATATAATCAACAAATAAAATGATTTACATTAAAGTGATGGATGCATCAATAATTATAATCCAGTAATGTAACATTTATTATTCTGAAATGGGCCATTCTGCATAATGAGTACTTTTACTTTTGGTACTTAAAGTATATTTACATGTAAATACTTTTGTACTTTTACTTATTAAGTAACATTTTGAATGCAGAACTTTTGTTTGTAACAGAGGTTTCCTACACTGTGGTATTACTACTTTGACTTACGTAAAAGATCTGAGTACTTCTTCCACAACTACATCCTCAACTGCCACCATGTGATATTTACATTGTGTAAAATTCTTAAAGTAGATGTTCTGCTGTTGTTGGTCAGACCACTAATGAATATACTTATTAATCCTCAAAGTATACAGGCAAGTAAGTGAGCCTGTTTATGCATACGAGTTGTTAAAAATCGACGATATAAGCACTTTAATTTGCATTCACGGTCCCGAGAGGATGAATTCTAATAACTTTATTGATCCTTTTGGCTAAAAGGCTTCTTCTAACTCAACCAGTCTCCCTCCTTCAGGGCTAACTCTGGCGGATATCGACGTGTTTGAAATCAACGAGGCCTTTGCCAGTCAGGTGAGTTCAGACCTTAATGTTAATGGATTTCTTCTTGCCAAATCACAACAACAAAAACATACTGAATGGAATTTAATTTGTGATTCTCAAAACATTGGAAAATTACTGTTTTTTCAGTGTAATTCTTTGTACACCTGTACGTCTCTCTAGAAACAGTTTCCCCGTTACTCTGAGTCCAGGGAGCCCACAGTGGACACTTTTTGTTTGAGTATTTTCTACTGAAAATCAGACCTAACATTAACATGCGTTCTGAGTGATCGGATCACAAATGGACAGCTTGAAATACGTCTGTTCACACATGGCTAATACAGCAGATGTCGCGACGTAATATTACAGGAATGTCAGTAGTACCAGTACCAGGTCTGAAATGGGCCAGTGAGGTCTGCGGAATAACAGAGACTCTGTTTCTGGAAAGAGACGTTGGAGTGGAGACAAAAGTCTCTGCAGTGGAAAAAAACACTACTTTGTGTTAAGTGCGAGTATGTTTTTGTGTGTGATTTGTTGAATTGACCGTTTACTGCTGCTCAGGCGGTGTACTGTGTGGAGAAGCTGGGGATCCCGCTGGAGAAGGTGAATCCTAACGGAGGCGCCATCGCTCTGGGTCACCCTCTGGGCTGCACCGGAGCTCGACAGGTGGTGACGCTGCTCAACGAGCTCAGACGTAGAGGCAGGAGGTTCGTCTCAACAGATACACAAATAGTCACCATTTCTTACCGACGCACAGACGAGTTCTCTTAGGTGTTCCTCTCTTGTGTTTTCCTGTCTGCAGGGCGTATGGCGTCGTGTCCATGTGCATCGGGACTGGGATGGGAGCGGCGGCTGTGTTTGAATACCCCGGCCCATAGGAGCCAAATCAAGACTGTCACTGTTAAAAGCCCCTTTCAGACATGACCGGTAATCTGCCTTCTTAAGACCTCATAACATTTTCTATAAGACTCAGGTGTGATTTGTTGCATCTCAGTAATCGTACAAACAAGATCAGGATATTTATACAGCATGGCGATTAATTACAACAGTAAATTGACACCTTGAAAGCTTTTGCAGGCGACCAGATCACTTAAATGGCAGAATGAGTAGCATTTTCCTAAAAAAACAGTGTGTGGTAGTGTCTGTATCTGCAGAGACCCTGCCCTTTGCTTGTATTTTCTCTTTTCTTTTCATTTTGCTGTGTTCGGGACATTTCTGTGCATCAACCTCTATAAAAACGTAGCAACCAGGTGCCAGATTGTAAGCACACATCCAAGAGGAGGCTACGAAAATGGCGAACACAGCGCCGGAAAAAAAGAAAGCAAAAATAGCCAAGTGGGGAAAGCTTGTTCCAAAAGGAGAGTGAATCTGGAGTTACCTTTTCCCGCTGGCGAGCACCGTAACTCTCGTTGAGCCGGGGAGGAGGGGCCAACTTTAAATGTTGTGTTTACAAACTTAGAGGAGGGATAGTTGCAAAAAAGAGTGAATCTTGTACTAAACAGACTCACATCATTTATATCATTTATAGTAGATTATCAGTGTGTTTTCTTGCCAGATTCGCTCGCTGCACGCAGAGAAAAATAGACCAGACGCCGAAACTATAGATTGCGAGCTGGCCGTGGAGCTCCGTGGCACGTTGCGTCCTACGTGAACAGCTCAATTGATTTACATGGGCGCCAGAACGACGCGGGCAGCACTTCTCCGAAAATCGCTGCGCTTTCACCCCCTATGTGAACGCGAGGTTAAAGTAGCTCTGGTAGCCTGCAAAATCATTTAAAATATCAATTACTGGTCTTTTGTTTTTGGTCGCCATGCTGTATAAACATCCTGATCTTGTGTGAACGATTACTGGCAGTGTAATTAATCACACCTGAGGCATAAAGACAATGTTATGAACCCATCATTTAACGGCATTTCGCAGGAAACATCTCTCACTTCATACGTAGCTTTCTGGTCTCACGTGCCAGAAGCAAAATGTTGTGAGAGCATTACCATATTAATATTAAGTACATAACGGGTCTGTTATTGGAACAGAATCAACATGAAACTCAAAAAGTCGTAACTTACCAGATAAATAAACTCACCAGTGTGACAGATTCCACGTCTGAAAGGGGCTACAGAGATTTGAATCAACCTTTAAATGAATCTCCTACTAAACTAATGCTGCTCTACTTTAGCTGTTAACACTTGTATAGAAGATTAATTTCAAACAGCAGCTGATCAAGTGCCTTTGATTTCATGTTGCTTATCCAACTACTGATTTATTCTGCTTTAATTCTTCAATTGAAACAGGTAAATATTGCAGGAAGGAACAGTGAGCTGTTAGTAAAAACTTCTCGTCCGTTTTCTGCAAACTGTAATCAAGGTAAAAAAAAAAACACCTTTTGCGCAGTCGTGCCGTCACATGAACCGTAAGTGCGCATATCTTCACTCCTATCGAAAAACATTTGATATTTAGCTGCATAAATCAGGAATTAATGTTTAAAGATGAGTTTGATTTACTGTTTGAGGATGTTATGAATACATTGTTTTGTCAAATCTAAGGACCAATCCAAAACGGTAATTGTGTTTGTAAATTAATCCACAGATAACGGGCTTCATGCAAGAACAAATTCATATTCATATCCTAAACCTTTTTTGAGCGTTTCAAGTTGGATTCAACAAACTTTGACTGGATAAACTTGTTGTGAATCGCTTGTTTCAGCCTGATTAATTCCACCTGTTAAAGAGGTGGTGCGCATTCGTGAGATGTTATTGTTGGCATGATCTACGGCCATGAAATTTACATATAAAGCAGCCTGTATTACTCCATTTGTAGGAGGCTTGATTTAAAAAAAATAATAACAGCAAAAAAAGAAGAATTTCACAAGTTTATCAAAAATCAGCAGACGAAAAACATAAATTTAGCAGCGGCAGAAGTCGCATTAGAGGACCGCTTTATTTAGTTTTGCTCATTTTCGCAACATGTGGGTTACTTTCTAGACACGACCAATTAGATGGCCAAGCTGACTTACTGGTGGATTACAGCCATGCGTAGCCGATAGCGCCACCTTCGACCGAACTACGCTGTAGCCCACTTTATTTGCTCCACACCGGTTGATGGAAACGCGCCTAATTTTTCCGACATTTCAAAAGTTCGCTTAAAATTTGGTTGATAGTTGAATGGAAAAACGGCTATTAACTCGTAGACGATCTGTGCATGACTCGTACAACGGGTATGGACCATTGGACCATGCCAGAAATTCTCAATTCAAGAACAAATTTGTTCATGCTACTTGTTGCTGCATGAGGCCCAATCTATCACTGTTGTCATCTATAATGACTTTTAAATAACTGTAGCTTTGTAAAACTGAGATGCTGTGAAGAATTTCTTCACAATACTGATTTTCTATGTATAAAAATAAAACATTTCAACATGATCTGATGCAGCAGGATTCGGTTTTTACTAAAAATGTGCTCGATTCCTCTTTTGGTATTTTTTCTGTACAAACATGGCAGTCCAGGAGGAAGTTTTAGGAGGAATCACTCAGTCCGCTTTCTTGTAAAAACATTTGTAGAAAAGTTGAGTCAAACCTACATGAACTTCTGTTTCTTCCGAGCCTGAAACTGCTCCGTTTTGCTTTTGATCGACTTGATGAGCAGAGACAAACTGGGGTCCATCGATTTCTTCGAGGTACCCTCGGCTGTCGGAGCGTCAGAGTCATTTTCCCGTTTCTCCCCGGCGGCCTCCCCCTGTGTGGGCGTGACCTTCTGAGCGCTGAGCGTGTCCTCCATCCGCCGCTGCTCCTCCCCTCGTCTGCGCTGCTTCTCGGCCAGGATGCTCTGCGTGGCTTTAGTCTTCTTGTAGTTGGGGTTGGACGGGTCCAGGTTGAAGAGGTGGGAGGTGAACATGGCCTGGAAACGAGGGTCTTTAACGTCCACCTAGACGCACAGACAGACGGGAGAGGGATTGTTATAGGTGGACACAGATGTGAATAATTTAAATCACCCTCCCCTCGAGTTATAGTTGCTTAAAAACACATATCTGCTTACAACTCAATTACAGTGTGTTATAAACCATTTATTAATGTGTTACCATTCGGGGTAAAGCACCACAAATTAAACATCTCAAAACTGAGCCAAACAAAACAAGATATCTGCGAGGTGAGTAAGTAAATATGTTTTTTAAATTTGGGTGAACTGGCCCCATCAGTATTTTTTTGGATTACTGGTCCAAACCCTAACAGCACGTAGTTTCATTAAACTGACCTGGAAGTCGTCGCCCTTCAGCGGCTCCTCGCCCTTCTTCAGCAGCTTCTTCCTCTTCTTCTTGCTCAAGTTCTGCTCCTCCACGATCTTGTCGTAGTTGAAGTGTTTGTGTTTGGTGCCGGCGGCGTCGTCCTCCATCAGCAGAGCCATCTCCGCCTGCACATAGAAACACAAACACAGGGTTAGAGCAGGTTGGTTAGCATGTGGCTGGCTGGCGTTCTGATCCACAGGTTTGGTGATTTTGTGATTGAACTCTGACCTTTTGCTTCTCCAGCTCCTCTTCCTCCTCAGCTGTCCGCTCTTCCTCCTGCTTTTTATTCTTCTTTTTCCCCTTCTGTTTCTTCTTCATGTCTGCGGACACATCAGACAACACTGATACTGAACGTTCCTAATGATGTACATGCTGCGAAACCAAATAATCTAAACTCAAAAGGTCTGTTTAACGTACCAACTTTCAAAGCTTTCTTGAAAGGGCGGGTCTGCGTTCTTTTTTTTTTTTTTAATGGAAACGCCCACTTATTCGTTAGCAAAGTAAGGTAATCAATAAGGTTATGAATAATGTGAACGCTAGCACTAGCTGAGCCAACGTTAGCTGTGCTAAGTTTGGAAATAACGGAAAGGGTTAGTTCAGATTTTCTATATATATTTACACGTCAGGTCACGTGGGAAAATGTTTTTAGGAGGGCTTGAGACAAATAGCATTTTGACTCTAAAACATACGTACATAAATTTGAATGTTTGGATTTGAATACATAAGGAACACCCGGGGAGATACAGAATGATATAAAAACCTAAGAAAACAGATCCACAGAGGACAATAACTGAACTATAAGCTGCATGAAAATATATCAATAAATATACTGTATAAAGACGTACATATAGCATACTGTACATAATATCCACCTATTTCATGTATATAAAGTAATCTATGACAAACACTCAATATTAATTCCAACACTCTTTGCACTATTGAATTCTTGTTAAAAATGTACAGAAACTTGTATATAGACATTGTATGTTGTTATTCATTGTTGCTTTATTAAACTACTATATTTATAAACTTGTAAAATGTTTTCACCTACCTGTATGGATATTATAGTTAAATGTTTATTTGTTCAGCTTTGTTGTCCTTGTTTTTAGCTGTTTGTCTATTTCTATCTTCCTGTAAATTGTTCTCGTAACATTGAGTGCAACAAAAAACACTACTCTAACACAAACTCTACTTTTATACTAAAAGAGGTGATGAAAAATAACATGAGCATGTCCTACAATCCCCTACTGTGAATGACTGATTAATTGACGGTATTGATCACCTGTAGCGGCGAGCTCCTCGGCGAAGAAGGGGTCACTGAGGTCGATGTCTGGAGGAAGCTCGTCGTCGCTGAGTTCTTCCTCATCCTCTCCCTGATACAAGAGAAAATATTAAACTGATTAATAAAACTACAGAAGGAACACTTAATGGAAAATTAATTAAAAAAATAGACCCAATAAAAGTTGAGTGAGGTTGAGTAAAGTTTCTTAAGTAGATTATTACTGATTTGTTGTTTTCTGATCAGTGTTTACCAAATCATTTTTCAGTTAGTGCTAAAGATCATATTCACAGCTTGGAAAATACAAAAAAACATTTAAAACCAACTTGTTTTCTAAGATACCGTGAGTATGAACAGAGTTCTTGAATAAAGTAGGAACATCTTACAACATCTGCACCTTTTCCACCTGTAATCAACACAGTTCAGAGTCCAAATACACCAGGGACCACATGTATAAATGATGTGTACGCACAAAAACCATGCATTCGCCTTTTCCCACACATAAACTGGTATTTATAAAAGAATAATGTGTGGTAAGAATGTGTCGCCTCATGCAGACTTCAGACCAGCATACACACAGTTTTAGCTGAGATAACTGCGGGCGATATGATAATAACGAGATTGAATATAAAGGTGAGAGACGCAACTTTGGAGTAAAAAATAGTTTTTAGGTTGTTTGTCAATTTCATTGATTGTGTAAATGTCAATCAAACTTAATTTTAAATTTATAAGTGATGAATTTCATCATTTTTATTTACATTTGAGCCGTCGTCTCCTTGTTAATGATTGTTTGATTTGATCCTGAATTGTGAAGCACTTCAGTCTGTTTCAGCATGAGTGCTATGATTGGATCATTAGCGTATTCTGTGTGTTCTCTTCGGCCCAGATGTCAATCAAACATTGGACTTCATTGGTGCATGTGCGTCCAGCTCCACAATGATTGAGATTTGTAAAACAGAATCAGGCGTAAAGCTTTATAAATCTGACAAAAAGAATTGCGTATGCATATTTCTGTCTCTGTGCGTACAGAGTTTTAAACATCTGGCCCCTGTTATTAACTCTGTGGTGCTGCTAGTGTTGACAGTCGACAGTTCAACTCACCTCTTTTCTTTGAGATTTCTTCTGCTTCTTCCTGTCTTTCTTCTTCTCTAAGAACTCCTCCCAGGGTGTCAGCTTGTCCTTCCCCTCCAACTTCTTCTTCACCAGTTGCTCCGTCGTCTCTTTCAGCCCTGCAGACAGGTAAAATGCACATTTAATAAACTAAATACGGCTCATAACGGCTGCCAACTGGGGACTTTCAGAACCGTTTGGTGATTACTGTAACCCATACGCCAATAGACATATAGACGCTTAAAGACGGGAGACTTTCAAAATAGAAAGGTGATTTCTTCAACAAAGCAAAAACAAAGCAACCCTATAAAAAAAGAGGGAACTGTTTTTGGATAGAATGGATTTATATTTGTAATAGCAGTTACATGCAGTAAAATTATAAACTATTGGTTTTAAAATTAGACAGATTTTAACCTCTTCCACTCCTCGAGGGCGCCAGCGCCCTTGGCCGACTTGACTGACCTTTTCAGAGGCTGAAGTAGGCTCAGCTTGTCGGGAAGAACGCTAAATAGAGCTATGAAGTTAGACTAAATTTTGGCGGGGATAAACTGGCATGGTGATTTTCAAAGGGTTCCCTTGACCTCTGACCTCAAGATATGTGAATGAAAATGGGTTCTATGGGTACCCATGAGTCTCCCCTTTATATGCCCACTTTATGATACTCGCATGCAGTTTTTTGCATGCAGTATAAATGTGTTATTTTTCTGCTATTCTAAAATGGTGTATTTGAATATTTCTTTATACTGGGGTACCTCAACAGTCTTGTTTAAATTGGGTATCACTGTAAAGCTGAGACTCTTGTGGATCCAATGAGTCCAATTGTATTCATGTGATGATGTTAGTTCCCATAGTAGCCATTTCATTGTAGTGAAACCATTTTTTGAAACTTGACCTGTGGTGACCTCTAGGATAATCACAGCCTCAGCCTTTATAGCCACACACTAGAGACCTAGAGCATTCAGAAGATGGATGGCTTTCCTAGGTAGATTGACAATAAGGGGGTTTCGAGCTGGTTCACACGCTGGAGATGAAAAGGTTTCCTCGTACCTGGCACCCAGGTGATCTCCATCTCCATGTCTTTGTCCTCATGCAGCTTCTTCTCTTTGTCCTGGATGCCTTTCAGCAGCTCTCTGTACTTGGAGATCTGATCCTCGCTTTTCTTTTTCATCTTCTTCTCTTTCTCCTTCTGCGGTTTCTTCTCCACAACAGGCTCTTCTGTTCGTTTAGCTACAACAAGAAAGAGATAACGACTCCTATGTGCTGCTTCGTCTCATCAAAGAAAATTTTCTCCACATTAATTTGTCTCTAGTTACTGTCTCACCCTCTGCTGTTGTGTCATCGTCTCCACTCTCCTGCTCTCCAAACTCAAACCCTCCTCCTTCACCCTCCTCCTCATCTTCTTCACTGGAGGAGGCCAGGTAGGCGTTGAAGTCCATGGCCAGCAGCTCGCTCTTGTTGAAATTCCTGCTCAGGGCGGTCACACGCTCGTTGTCTGTCTCATCCCACGTCAGCTGCACCTGATTGGTTAAACAGACTCACACACATCAGTCCCAAAGTCCTGTTGTTTGTCTTTATTACCGACACCAAGGAAGATACGTTTAATATATTATATACACTGGATTATAATCATTGATGTTTTAATGTGTTCATCACTTTAATGTTGCCGCTGGTAAAGGAAGAGCACATTTTTAATTACTATATATACTGCTGGCTAGTTTGTGAATTTCACCAAGGGATCATTTATCTTAACCTATAATAATACATCATATAATTGTTGATTATATTTTGTTTTATATAAAAGTATAAAGTAGCATAAAACTGAAGTACAAGTACATCAAATTTGTACTTAAGTACAGTACTTGAGTAAATGGACTTAGTTACTTAGTAAAGACCCGGTTCTATCTGCAGTTAAGTTTAATAAAGGCCTCAGCCAGTATTTAAGAATTTATAATAATAATAATAATAATAATAATAATAATAATAATAATAATAATACAATAATTTCTAAAAAATATCCCTAATTGGCAAAGAAAATCCTATAAATATAATAATAAACAAGCCATCTGATGAAAAAAGTTATAGTTAGTTAACATTTAATATTGCAATAAAATGAATTAGAGCTGCAACGATTAATCAATTAGTTGTCAACTATAAAATAATCGCCAACTATTTTGATAATCGATTAATCGGTTTGAGTCATTTTTTTAAGAAAAAAAAAGTCAAAATTCTCTGATTCCAGCTTCTTAAATGTGAATATTTTCTGGTTTCTTTACTCCTCTATGACAGTAAACTGAATATCTTTGAGTTGTGGACAAAACAAGACATTGAGGACTTCATCCTGGGCTTTGGGAAACACTGAAAAACATTTTTCACCATTTTCTTACATTTTATTGACCAAACAAGCTGCAGTTCTAAAATGAATAATAAATCCCTCTGTTGTCATATTCGTGTGACTTTTACTGGCAGTATTTTCTTTGATAGTAGCTATCAGTCTTCCTACCTTTGATGTTGCGTGGGCAGATGAGGTGAACAGTTTGGGCGTGTAGGCCGAGAGGTTCACATCCGTCGCCACGTCTTTGGGCTCCTCGTCAAACTTGACTTCATCAGGAATAAACCTGATCAAAAAAGGATCAACGGAGGGTTTAAATCATTGATTTTCTAGATTAATTTCAGTAAATAAATTCGTATTCTCTCACCGGAGGTCCAGGACGGAGCAGCTGCTCTCATACTCGTAGCCGTCACACTCCTGGTAGATTTTGGCAGCGGTGTCGGCCGAGTCACACTCCACTACGGCGTAGAAATACTTCAGCCGCTTGAACTGGTAGTCACGCATCTTCTCCCTGTAACCTCTGAGAGGACACACACACACACCAACACACATATCATCAGCAGATCCAGAGGAAGAAAACTTTAAACAGTGGAAGCAGAGTTGAGATTTCTGGTACAACTTCAAGGAGAAGAGGAAAAACAACACTTGTAGTAAAAAAAATTAATTGTCAGACCAACACATTTCAGCTTGTAACTTTCATCATAAAACACATTACAAGAACATTTAAATAAGACGGGAATGAAAAAACATTTAAAAGGTTAAAAAGGTATAATATGTAACATTTCTGCATTAAAATGTCTAAATACGACTACACCTATGTTATATATTTTGTTGAATTGTATACTTACATTATCCAAAATGTTTCCGACAATTTTCTAACCTAAAGAAATCTGTAATTTTAATCAAGGTAATGGTGCATTTCATTTGGGCTCTCCAGGGAATAACTGGAAGCCCTTCTAAGTGACAAAAACAAGTTGTGCGTTACCTCTCCTCCTCGTTGTCGTCCTCCGAGTCGTCGGGCAGAGCTTTCAGCTCCAGAGGTCCCTGAGTCTCCTCCGCCTTCAGCCTCTCCTTCCCAAACTCTGACGGGTAGATCTAAGACAATACCCAGCATGCACTGCTGTTTATCTCTCTTACAGACAACATTCAACAGTTTGAAAAGTGACCCACTTCATGAGTCCATACTAACACAGACAACTTTGAAAGAATGCTACCACTGAAAACAGGCTGCAGAGTGGATACATTTGTCTGATGGAGGTTCTCTCAGGTCGCATTTAGGAACCTCCATCTTACTATCTTATACATGTGCAGTCGTCATAACAACGGAAACAGGTTTCCATGGTGGAGAGGAGGATGTGTGGCTCAGGTTCTATCCGTTTGGCAACACCTGGAAGCTGCTGGACATCCTCCTGGATCCATATTCTCCATATATGTCTATAATCTATCTATAATTATTAGGGCTGTTAAGGTTAACGCAATACTAAAGCGTTAATGCAAATTAGTTTTAACGCCACTAATTTCTTTAACACATTAATGCAACTTGAGATTCTTAGGTTGTAGCGGGCTCAGTTTTAAAGCTAGAGTGAAGATACTGGCATCATATGAAACTAGAAAACCTCCTAAGGAATCCATTGGTACCATGTCATACTAGCTTGTCGCCAAGGAGGTTAAATAACGCTCCAAACTTACACTCAATTTTGGCAAGAAAATTGGCATGGCCATTGTGAATGAAAATAGGTTCTATGGGTACCCACGAGTCTCCCCTTTACAGACAATCTCCCTTTAAGGTACATTTTGAACAAATATAAAGTGTGTGATTAATTTGTGATAAATATTTTAATCGATTGACAGCCCTAATCATTTTGTCATCATGATTGTCTATACTGTAATTTTATTATGTTAGTTACACAACATCTTTTGCATGTCTGTCCTGGGAGAGGGATCCTTCCTCTGTTGCTCGTCCTGAGGTTTCTTCCATTTTTTCCCCATTAAAGCGTTTTTTTTGGGACTTTTTTTACCCCCAGGTCTGAGTCACATGACTTTGATTCGAGTCACAAATTTGATGACTGACTTCACTTGGACTTGAGCCTTTGGACTTGATACCTTCCCCCAAGCCCAAAGATTAAAAACTATGTTATTTAGTGTTTAAGTGTGCCACGAATCAATTCATTTACTTTCATGTCCCGAATCAACTAACGTTAACACTATTTATTACCAGCAAGTCGATACTTAATATACCAAGTTGGTGCCAAAATTCTGAAAACGTCACGGTACTTGTTTTTCTACAGTTCCACAGGTACCGTCAAGGCTGGAGACTAACAGCATCCCGGGGACGATAGAAAATGTGTTTGGGACGCAGTAAACTCACTATCGAAGTGTCCAGGGGATGCACCCTATTTTTCCCTGATACAGCTACATTTGATTTGATATTTATTATCATTGTGTCATACATAAATAATATGCCACCATTATTTAGAAAATAAAGAAAAGAAAATAAAGAAACAAAAGTAGCTACTTTGTGAACAATAAATCTGTGTTGAAATCGGCAGGACGAGAGATTTACATTATGATGTGTTCAGGCTCTATTCAGTAAAAATGAGTATTGGGCAAAGGTAAATTATAACGTTATCATGATGTGTTCAATAATAATCTTATAAAATGTAGTTTTTGCCGAGAAACTTTAATAAATCTAGTTGTTTGAAGGAGATGTTTTCACATCAATATCAAATAGATAATAGAGAGAGAATTATGAGCTGTTTAACTAAGACCATAATGCAAACGGTTATTAAGGAGTACATGGGATTTATTGTTTTACTTTTGTTTTTTCCGTGGTATCGAATTGGTATTGAGAATTGTATAATTTCACTGGTACTACTAAATTTCTGGTGTCGTGACATCCCTCGTGCCCACGTCTACTTATTAACTGGCTTTACCTTGACAGACAGCACGGCTCCTCCTTCAGGTAAGAAGGAGTTGACCAGAGCCAGCAGGTCTTTAGCTTTCATCCGGTCCCAGTCCATGTTGCAGACGGCCAGTCGGGCAGAAACCTGACACACAAACATTCAGAAAACACAAACACAGTGTTAAAAGTGTTCATGTTTCCTGGTCAGGTGAGCACAACTTCCTCCCCCAACTAGACGCCACCTCACCTCGTCGCTTTGTGGAGCGTCTTTTGCCAGCTCTCCCCAGTTGTGTTCAATCTCCTCTTCCTCTTTCCTCAGGATGGCGTCCACATCGTCGTCATCGTCTTCATCTGAGCTGGTCTCTATGTTTCCCTTCCCTCTGGCGTGATCCGGCTCGCTGTCACTGTCCTCCGAAACCAGACCGGACTCCTCCTCATCATCTGATCCACTCGCCACATCACTCTCCTCTTCTGCATCATCGTCGTCGTCTTCTTCATCATCTCCATCCTCCTCACTGCCGTCTGTGACACTGTCTCCCAGGTCAACATCATCCTTTTTGGCAGTTTGCTGCTCCTCATCATCTTCATCATCTGAGGAAAATAATAAGAAATGTAACAGTCAGAGGCGTCGGCAGTGACATTTATTTACACTGAATTCTATTATCAGTGAACTGAACAGATACAAAAAGAACAAAAAGATCATTGCAGCTGCCTACGTTGATGCGAAAATAAACATTATTATACAGAAATAAAATGGCTAACAGAATCGAGGGGGGTCCCTTTCACCAAATTTGCAAAATTAAGTAATTTCCTCTCCTGATAACATTGAGAAATTTCACTTATCAAAACGAACTCCATATTACAACTACAACAACAAATTTGTTTTAACACTACTAATTTCTTGAACACATTAACTCAACTTGCGATTTTTTGGTTGTAGCGGGCTCAGTTGTAAAGCATTTGTCATTATTTTGTGTTGTTAATTGATTTCCAGTAATAAATATATACGTACATTTAAATAAAGCAAGCATATTTGCCCACTCTCATGTTGATAAAAGTATTAAATACTTGACAAATCTCCCTTTAATGTACATTTTGAACAGATAAAAGATGTGTGATTAAATATTTTAATCGATTGGCAGCCTTAATTACAGCCTATGCATGACCATGGGCAACGTCCTGTAGGACTCACAAGTCTATCAACAGCAAACAGTTGTTTGTGGAACTGAAAGCTGCCACCATCTGCAACCTGTGTGTAAACAATGCTAGCATATATTTTTTTTCGTTAATTGAGTAGAAAAAAAGTGACAGCATAAATTCACAGAAGATGAACAGCGTGTAATACGAAATCCAGTCAGCTCTAGGTTTTAGTCTTCTGATCATAAGCTGTCAACAACGCAAAAAAACATTTTATGTCATCATATTTTATGTGTTGGATTCTCATTTTTATTTGCATGTTTTTCTTTTATACATATTGAAGTAACATTGTTGGAGGGTGCATGGGAACAAGAATTTCATTGCCAACAACTGCTCCGCTGTAGAAGTTGTTGACAAACAAAGACTTGAAGTTCAAATTGCAGGAACGCGACACATACTGTATCTAAAATCAGATTCAACTTTTTGAAACTCTGCAAGGGCAAATGAGCACAGATTCGATTAGTGGAGCTGACGACATGAGAGCAACCCAGGCTTCAACACTAACTTTTAAAAGCGGTTTCAGCTTTTGGTTGCTGAAACTGAATATATGGTTGCCGTTTTTAGTCACCTTATACCTTATATTTTGAGTAATTAAGACACTATACAGTTATATACGTCAGCTTAATAATGAAAATGTGACATAAAAGAATAAAGCTCCAGTGCTTGTTTAGCCCCGTGGTTCTGTAGGATGTGCTACCTTGAACTAGTGAACTTGATGTGTCACTTATCGAGGTGCATGTTGTACAGGCTTTGCAGTATAATTTTCCGTCCAGCTCAAAGATGCCGGGATACTTCGCCTCCCAAGACTTCACAAATTTCCTTTTCCATTCGTTTGTGATGTTAACGGGTTAGTCAAACTTTTCATCCCACAGACCGTCTTCATTTGCTTCGCCATAGTCTCTTAAACATGCACACCAGTAAACGCATCAATGCACGTGCAGCATTGTCACACACAGCGTTGTCTGGTTCTGGTTCTGACTGTAACAGCAAAATTTAAATATCACCAATGTAACAAATATTAAAAATGTATTTATTTTGTGGGTGTATGTTTCGCTGTCCCTATTTTCTAAATGTTAGAAAGTGGCAACCAAACGCCAAGAATTGGTTAACAATTTCTTAAAATGGTTGCCAATGGCAACCTGGCAACCGTTACTGTCAAGCCCTGCAAACTAACATGTAGGACTGGGTGAAATGTTGAATCTGTGCTCGTTTCCTCCGCCTGCATCTCAATCAGAAACATCTACTCACCCTCTTCAACAACTCTGACGCCTCGTTCAGGCTGCTCTCCTCTACCGTCTCCGCTCTGCACTGCTTTTCCGCTCTTCACCTCTCCATCAGCCTTCACCAGCTTCTCCTTCACTTTTTTCTTTTTCTTGCCCTCTGCCGCCTTCTTTCTCTTCACATCCTCCTTATCGTCTTCGTCCTCTGAGTCGGAGACTTTGTAGAAGCGCTTCAGGTCCTCCGTGGAGGTTTGATTGATGGGACGGCCTCGTTTGTCCACCGTGTACTTCACCTTGAAGCGCTTGTCGTGAAACATGGACTGGAAACGCTTGTCGATCTTGATTTTGCGTTCTCTCTCTGGCATTTCCCAGAATCTGGGATCCTTCTGCACCCGCTGGAAGCGCTCATCGCCATCCTGCTTCTTTTTGGATGACATGGTGGCAAACTTCAAGTGTCGCCTGACAAATAAAAAACAGGACAAATTGTTGGGTAACATGGACAACAAGCAATGAGCCTCTTTCTCTTATCACAGTTTCACAAGCGTGTCAAAGAACTACTGTGGCCTCCAGGTAACGTCAAGGTGTGAAAGTCTCTCTCTAGAGCCAGTGTTTGGTTTGTTTGTTCTGGCTACTGTAGAAACATGGCGGAGCAACATGGCAGACGCCGTGAAGAGGACCCGCTCCCTATGTAGATATAAACGGCTCATTCTAAGCTGACAAAAACCCAACAACTCTTAGTTTCATGTGATTATTCACTAAAGAAAACATAGTTATGAATATTATATTCTATTTCTGGTAATAGATCCCCCGAAATGCTACACACTGTTCCTTTAAACTGAGTTTTTATACTTTTGGTTGGAAACAATTAAGCAGTCAGTGGTGGAAGAAATATTCAGATAATTTACTGAAGTAAAGAACTTATAACACACTTTGAAAATACTCCACTACAAGTAAAAGTCCTGCATTCAAAACCTTACTTAAATAAAAGTATGCAAGTATTATCAGCAAAATGTACTTCAAAGTACAAATAAAAGTACTCATACATCTCAGAGGTAAAAATTGTACTTTTTGCTCCACTACATTTGTCTGGCAGCTTTAGTTACATTATAGATCACAGTTTTCCATCCCCTTCCTGTCCAGTGAAAACCACGTATCTCCAGATGTGTTGATGTTGAATGTTTGTGATAAACTGAAGGATAAAGTGTTCCTTTATGTGTTGAGAAAAATTCTCCTACTTCTTAAGATAAATAAACTAATAAAAAGCCTCTTGGATCAGCTGGAAAATGCTGGAGATTTCTCTGAGCTCTATGATGATCTTATAGAATATGATGCATTGCTGTAGATTAAACTAGCCAGCAGTATATAAAGGAGTTCAAATTAACACAACCTGGCTGAAAAATGCAAAATACACATTAATGCAGCAGTAATATTAATCCAGAAGCATCAATAGAAAAACACTGACAGGGAACATTTTACTGCACAAGTACTTTTACTTTCCATACTTTAAGCACATTCTGCTGATACATATATACATTTACTTAAATTATAAAGGTTTTGAATGCAGGACTGTTACTTCTTGTTGTGGAGAATTTTCACAGTATGGTATATTAATCATGTTATTACCACCATTGACTGTAAGTAAGACTGCTTAATTGTTTCCAATCAAAGTCTAAATACTCAGTTTAAGTGCATCTTATAAAGCTTTGAAACAGAACTACTTATTCTCTCTGGACCTGTAAGGTTAAATATTAGTAATGGACCACGTAGTGAACATTTAATGACCTAAACAAACTGTTAAACTGAGCTTCAGTCTCAGTGACCTCAGCAACATGTAAACAAACAAAATGTCTGAACAGAAGAAGATTGACACTAAACGGCGGTAAAACCAGGCAGCAGCTGACACTACGCACAATACTGAGCATGTACATCTAAAAATATATGATAATTGACTTTAAAACAACCTTTTAAAACAACAAGAATCATAAAAACACACCGATACCTCTCAGGTCTCTCTGGTCTCCTGCTACACGTGTTTACCCAGCATGCAACTCTTCCGTGACCTTTTTACGTCCCCGCCCCTTTCTTAGTAAGACAAGCGAAGTGGGACAAAAGACGGAAAACGCGCAACGACAATTCAGATACTGAAAACATTTTCAAAATATGACTTTTCTTCTGCCAACTTTTTTTTTCTTTTTTTTTTTTATTTATTTTGCACAATTTAAGACTGCACAACATAACAAAAAAAATAAATGAATAATATACAGTGCAGGAAGAGGCACAAAAAACCCCACTGGGCTTATCTGAAGCCTCCACCTAGAGACAAGATTAATATAAAAGTAAAGTAATTAGCTAATAATTAAGAGCACTTATAGATAAGCTAAAAGTACGCTAAAAATAGAATAGAATAAATAGTTACAATTTAAAAATTAAAAATATTATTAAAGGAACATACTGAAAACATTTTCTCGCTAAAATTATTTTCAAAATATGACTTTTCTTCTGCCAAATTTTTTTTTATTTTTATTTTTTATTTATTTTGCACAATTTAAGACTACACAACATAACAAATAAATAAATAAATGAATAATATACAGTGCAGGAAGAGGCAAAAAAAACACTGGGCTTATCTGAAGCCTCCACCTAGAGACAATAAACTGTAGATGCATATATCTCCAATATTGTTGAAAATATTACTGGAAAAACCCCACTTATTTTTATGTTTGATGATCCAGTTCCATTGTTTCCAGTCTGTGATCCAGTTCCATTGTTTCCAATGAGCCCAGTAGACTCTACTAGAATCCAGTTCCACGATTTTCCTCCTCCTCTTCCCGGAGGTCACTCAGTGTGGAGGACAGGAAGAAGCTCAGCTGTTGTACAACATGCTGTAAGATGCTCTGATGTTCCGAGTATAAACTCATCAACTGGACTTTACAGCAGCACCATGAGCAGCGGGGTGTGTCGCAGAGTCCTGCGGGCAGCCGGCTCCTGTCCTGTGGCCTCCTCAGGCAGCCGGAGCCGGAGCTGGATCCTGTCCTCCAGCTGCAGACTGCGGACCTGGCCGAGCTCTGAACCCCGCAGAGGAGTGTCTGTGTCCGGCAGAGGAACCACCGTGAATGTGTTCAACAGGGAGATGAAGAAGAGCCAGAAGAACTGGGCAGCATCACTGCAGGACGGCCACCAGTACGACTACCTGAGGGACGAGGTGGGAGCCTATACCACACAGATATCTGTTAAAGTAGCCTGTTTAATGTACTTAAAGGTCCCATATCATGCTCATTTTCAGGTTCATACTTGTATTTTGGGTTTCTACTAGAACATGTTTACATACTTTAATGTTTAAAAAAACCTTTATTTTCCTCATGCTGTCTGCTTGAATAAACCTGTATTTACCCTCTGTCTGAAAGGCTCCGTTTTAGTACATTTCAATGGAATTGCAATGGAATTGCGTTGCTAGGCAACAGCTTGGTCCATGTTTACTTCCTGTCAGCTGATGTCATTCATATACACTGCAACAGGAAATAAACTGGGACCCATTTAGAATGTTTACGTTTAAAACTTTGACATGGTGAAGAAATTAACTTCAATCCAAACTGATTTTCATCTCGCTGACAAATTGATTAGTTTGCTCCTTTTGGCAGATATTAAACCAACTTTTGTTTGTTTTAATTTGAAATGTAAAAATGATCTGAGAGTGTGTGCAGAGCAGAAGGTGACTCATGAAATCCAGCAGCTGCTTTGGCCATCGGAGAAAAGAAGTTTCTGCTTTAACCATAAAAATCAGTCACGCTTAGTTTGATCTTTGTTCTGCAGGTTGGCAGTCGAGTGGCAGATCGGGTCTACGACATAGCGAGGTGGGTTTATGATGAGACAGCTGGTTTCTTATTGAACACACACACACTTGCTTTCTTCACACACGTTGTTCCCTCTTCCTGTCTTCTCAGGACGTTTCCTCTGGCTCTGGACATCGGCAGTGGGAAAAGTCACATTGCAGAGCATTTAAGCAAGGTACAGTCTGTACAGGTGGATACATGTTAGTTAAACTGTTCTCAGTGGAATAAAAGTTATCTCATTAATTGAGTTAAATACTTAAATTATTTACACTAAGCCACAACTGACTCTGTGCTTTTTGCTTGTTGGTGTTTCAGGATGTTGTGGAGCGTTTGTTCCTGACAGACGTCTCAGAGAAAACTCTGGTGAGAGTTGAAACAAATCATAAAAACATCATTGATGCATGTATCTGTATAGAGGTGGAAGTAATGGATGTTGTATTTACTGATACAAGATGCTGATATGAATTTATTTTATGTCTCTGATCTTCAGAAACAGAGAAGAAAGAGCGAGATCCCGACTGATTGTGTTCTCGCTGACGAGGAGTTTCTGCCATTTAAAGAAAACACCTTCGACCTGGTGGTGAGCAGCTTGAGGTGATTAATACATAATAATTCTATATGGTGGTTCAGCTTTTCTCCATATTTTTAGCAACATTGGAGGAAGACACTGCTAAACCATTTCCTGACAAAAGATGGTTTCAAAACTTCAATTAGCCTTTTATTATAAATGTTCACCAAAATTCAGTGATTCAACAATTATATTCAACATCAAACAAATGTGTCTTACCCACCTTTATTTCCTATTTTCCACCTCACACTCTCCGTTTTCTCAACACATTTCTTTTTGTCTGTGCAGGCAGGTTGGGGTTTATAAACTCATCCTCTCAGAGGTTAGCGAGCGATTCATTCTGAAATTCGAACTTAAATTTGAAATTTGAAGTATTTTCACCTTATAACACAAAAACATTACAAAACTGCAGCAGCTGCAACCTTTTATCAACCAACGTGTTTGTACTTTGCGTCTCTTTTCCTCCTCTAATCAAAGAAGGGATGAAACTGATGTTTTTTATACCATTTCATTATTTTTTATTCATTATAAAACTCCATAAATGAAGGAAAACATATACATCGCAGGTTCCTGGAGCTCAAGGTGTCCTCCTCCAGTTACTTTGTCTGAACTGTTAAAAACAAACAACACTAAATCTAAGAACACCCTGATATACCTTATTACCACCCACCCAACCCGTGTGTTGTTGTTGTGTTTGTTGTTATATACCGTATATCTTGTTCTAATAGTTTGACATCACTATTATGTTATTAGTAAAATATCCCAAAAATATTAGTAAAATATAAAAAAAACATTAATAAAATATCCTAAAAATTTTAGTAAAATATCAGAAAAATATTAATAAATTATCAGACAAATCTTTGTCTTATTAGCACCCGCCCAACCTATTTATTGTTATTGTTGTTGTTGTTAAATACCGTATATATTGTTCTAATATTTTGCCATCTCTGTTATGTAATCACATTATTTTCTGCATATTATTATTCATAATATTATTATATATTGTGTTTGAAATTTTTAACATTATTTAGGTGGAGGCTTCAAATACCCCAGTGGGTGTATATTATTTGTTATCTTTGTTATGTTTGTGTATTTTTAAATTTTGCAAATAAAACCTAAAACCCTAATGGTGGTATTAGTAGTAGTAGTAGTAGTAGTAGTAGTAGTAATAATCATACTGTTTGAAGGACTGCAGTCCCTTCACTCTGACCTAAATAAGACAAAACAGATGCATCCACACTCACCTAAACTAGAGGAAACTGTAGTTTGTAAATTGTTCCTCACTGACACAATTTGATGTCTTAGGTGTGTATTGATCTCACTTTTTGTTTCTCTTCATTCAGTCTGCACTGGATTAACGACCTGCCTGGAGCTCTCAAACAGGTGACAATAACAAGAGAAAACGAACACAAATGATTTTGTGTGTGATTGTCTGCCTTCTGGTGATCTCTCCCACTAGAGGTCATAGTTTCCTCCATTGTGAAGTTAAATCAGAATTATGTCACTCTTTAGTTGTTTACTTGTGGTCTCCTCTTCATGTCGGTTCATGAGGTTCATGTTGAGTCTTTTTAAAGGTTACTCAAACTGTAAGTTAACACCTCAATGAACCTTGAAGGGATGTTTTTGACTTGCTTAATTTATTTTCTTGGATTTTTCTCAATAAGATGCAGCGTCTGTGTGTTAACATCCATTTTGCATCCTTTATAATCTCCAGTGTTCAGCTTGCTAAGCCCTGAGTATCTAACAGTGTTAACTCACCTTTGAGTTTTTAGCGAAATGAGCTGTTTACATTAACAGTAACTGTATCCTCCTCCCTCCTCTTCCTCCTCCGCTCAGATCCACCAGGTGCTGAAGCCAGACGGGGTGTTCATCGGGGCGATGGTGGGCGGGGAGACCCTGTACGAGCTGCGGTGCTCCCTCCAGCTCGCCGAGACCGAGAGGGAGGGAGGATTCTCCCCCCACGTCTCCCCCTACACCGCCGTCACAGACCTGGGCAACCTGCTGGGCCGGGCCGGCTTCAGCATGCTCACTGTGGTGAGAAACACAAACACTGTAAGACCCAGTTAGCCTCCATCACAGCTCTCTGTTACTTTGATTAAACACACTGGAAGCTTCTTTTGAAGCTTCTTCTTCTCACACGGACACAAAATATCATGCAAAATGAAGAATGAAGTACCTAATTAAACAAATAATTAGAAGGAAGATGAACAATATACAATTACATACTGTATATAATAATACTTACACATCATTGTGATTAACTGACTGTAGAACTAAGGTTGATATTGAACCTGAATTGTAGCTGAAAAAAAGGAAAATTTAATATATTGGATAAATATTCACATTAGATTAGAGATTAAAACAAAATAAACTACGTATACAATGTTCAAGCCAAATAATTAACAGAAAAAAAACTTAAAAATGACAATTTATACAATAAAAATATTTAACATAAGTAATTAAAAATCTACATAACATAACATGAACTACAACATGTAAAATGGAAAGAAATAACTAAAATAATAATTCAAAAAAACACACTATTAACACAGGAATACTTTCTTTTTGATTTTTACATGTTTAAACTCATTAAATAATCTAAATAATAATTATATAATATTCTCACTGTCTGCCTCTCTGTTTCAGGACATTGATGAAGTTCAGGTTCACTATCCAGGAATCATTGAAGTCATGACCGACCTACAAGGTATAAACTGCTCTCTGTGTTAATATGTGACTCTGTTTCGTTTATCTACATCATCAAACGGTCTTAAACTGTCTTAAGGCGTGAAACTCTGCAAACTGCCATTTAGTGTCATGTTTTATACTGTACTTCACTTTACTTCGGTTATTTATACTGCAATTAATCTCAAAGTAGCATTAAAGAGCTCTGAAAATTACAGTCAATATCCTTTTTAGTGGTTCCACCAGTACAGGTTAGTGTAATCTAATACGACAGTTGTAGGGCTACAATACTTCCTGCCATTGAGGAGCTTGTGTTGGATTTTTGTTGACATCGTCATGTCTGAGATCATAGATAGTAATGTTGTAGTTATTGCATTTTATTAAAATGTGTTCAATTGAAATCTGCTAACTTACCATAAATCTCTGGTTTTCTTCTAAACCAAATCTGGCAACTTTTATTCTACATGATTTACAAACTTGTATTTCCATATTCTGAAGGTATGGGTGAGAGTAACTGTGCCTGGAACAGGAGATCGCTGTTGCACAGAGACACCATATTAGCAGCAGCAGCGATTTATAAAGGTAAGTGTTTAAAGAAGAGAGCGATCAGCTGCTACACGTCCCTGTTAAATGATGAAAACACAAAGACCAATATCACACACGTGCCCCAAATAGATCTGTGGCTCCAGCAACCACAATAGAAATATTTCTAAAATTAGATCAGTCTCCAGTTTTTACATATTTTACACATTTAATAATTTATTCACGGCTGGACTACAGATATGTCTTCTTCCTCTGTGCCATAGAGCTCCATTAAAAACACATCAGTGAGCCTCACTGTGTCACTGGGTGACATGTTCCTTCATCACCATGAACACACACACTGTAGTTTATTTTGACTCAATCCCACATACACCATCCTGCTGCCACTAATACTCACTAGAGCACCACATGTGGATTAGTCAGCCGCTGAAAATAGTCCCCATCAAATTCACTATATCCTCCTGTTTGTTTGATAAAAACTACAGTGAGCAGCTGTTTTTAAGAAATTACTGAGACCAGGGCTGGCCCGAGCCATTTTGGTGCCCTAGGCGAAACTCAGATTTTCATGAAACTATATATTTGTGTTTTAAAGATTTTTGTCTTCAGTAGGAAACAATGGGCTGAGAGACACGTTGTTGACAATAAAAAACATATAAAATAAAGCCTGACTTTGTTTGAAACGGTAAGCTGACAAACATACATGCTCATACGAACTTAGTTTATTCCTCATTTTGGTGTAACAGCTGTTACTGTATTTCAGGCGTTATTTCCGATACTTCTGTTTTCTTGGTTCTCATTTTCTCCAACTGTTTCCTTTATTAAACCTGATCTGGTGCATTTTGTTCATCATTATCCACACTGACACATCAGGACCAGCCTGGAATAGACACATTTCTGTCTCTGCTGGTTTAACTTCCTCTTTCTTAGACACAAGTTGCGTTCTTTAACACGCAGACAAGAGTTCAGAACAGTGTGGGATCAGAAAGTGAAGAAAGTGTGGAGGATTTCTTCACCTTGTTTTCTTTCTTTGCTGGATCACATGATATCAGTTTTCAGTGAATGAAAAAGTACTCCGATATTTTATTCAAGTAAAAGAAGTAATACCACAGTGTAGAAATACGCATTCAAACTTTACTTAAGTAAAAGTGCAAAAGTATTAACATGAAAGTACCAAAGGTAAAGGTACTCATCATGCAGAATGGCCTATTTCAGAATCATATACAGTATATTATATTATTGGATTATAATTATCGATGCATTCATGTGTTCATCACTTTAATGTTGCAGCTCGTAAAGGTGGAGCTTATTTTAAATACATTATATACTGCTAGGTAGTTTAGCCTATAATAAAGCATCATAATTTATTAGTTGGTTAGTTTTCTATTCATAATCTGAATACGCAAAGTAACTAAAGCTGTCAAAATATATGCAATGAAGTAAAACATACAATATTTATCTCTGACATGTGGTGGAATAGAAGTATAAAGTTGCATAACATGTAAATACTCAAGTAAAGTATCTCAAAATTGTACTTCAGTGCAATACTTGAGCAGAGGTACTGGTTAGCCTAGCTTAGCACAAAGACTGGAAGCAGAAGGAAACTACTAGGCTAGCTTTATCTAAAGTTAAAAAACATACTGGTGTTTTGCTTCATCATTATTGTCTGTGTTTGTTTGTAAATGTTTCAGAGATGTATGGGAACGAGGACGGGTCCATCCCTGCTACCTTCGAGATCCTCTACATGATTGGCTGGAAGCCTCATGACTCTCAGGTAAGACAGAAGTTCTGCAGAAACAACACCTGGTGTCCAGGTACTGCAAATATGCAACCCTGGCTCCTACAAAATTAAATTAAAGTTGTAAATTGAAACAAAACAAAAAACGCAACAAAACTACTTGGTTAGGTTTAGTAAAATAACATAATTTGGCTTAAAATTACCACATTTGTTTCGTTATTAAGCTACAGACCTAAATTAAAATAAATGAACGTTGACTTTAGTTTCACACCGGACACAAACAATGGTCTCCTGGTTGAAAGTCTACAGCGCCTTACTTCCACCTCTACTCCTGTCATAATTATTACGGTCGCTAGAGATTGCTGTCGTCTTCTTTCATACCTTCTTTTGATGATCGACCATGTAAATAGATGATAAAATCTACTAGTGGGTGTAGTAGGCCCCTATTGACCCACATCTAAGGGCTTATAGCGACCGATGACACCAATTTAATAGCCTGATAACAGCCTAATCGGCTGGCAGTTTCGTTGTATGGGAACGTAATTTTTAGGTGACAGGGCTAGGCTTTGGTACTATGCGCTGACTGTCGTGGTGTTTCTGCACTACTATTCCCAGAGTTCAACTGTGTATTAAACATTCTGGACAGGATTATTATGCACCTTTAACTTTCTATTGACACAGTTTGAGTTTCTCGATCAGTTTTTCTCTTTCTGTTTATTCTGAATAACCAGATACATTAAACACACATTAATCAGACACCATCACTGTTTTATCCTTCAAATTCAGGAGCAGAGACAATATTTTTTATATAAAAAACTGTTTTAAACGTTTAACTGTTTTTTTTGTCTTTGTCAGGCCAAACCAGCGAAGCGAGGCTCAGCCAACGTGTCGTTTGGGGATTTGTCAAAGATCAGCCAGCCGACCAGCACAAACAAGCCATAGAAGCGTCTGAGCTAATAATCAGCTGACATGCTGCAGATTGTAAATAATATATTTTATTTAAACAACTATGTTTTGTTGCTGAATTAAAAGCGTTAAGCGATGTGTTGTAATATTACTGTCTGGAATAAAGTTGGTGGAAACAGCACCGTGAGAACATCATGTTTCCTTTCGCAGGAAATTCACTTTTAGAAACCCACAGCCAGTGAGATGTTGCCTGACTTATAAAATAAGCGTTGACTCAGCTACCCACATGGCACATGAAACTCAAGTTGGGAGGATTGTTGTGGAGCTGTCAGACTGCAGTGAGTCAGAGTAAAGTTGATGCTGTCAGTGGCCTCAAAAACAAACGCAACAATGCAGACTCTTATTTTTCTTGGATAAATCTACTGTATCTGAAATCCCAAACAAACTACTGTCTAACACACCCATCTGTTTTACAGCTCCAATATACACAGACACTAAAGTCAGTGGTGGAATGTAACTAAGTACATTTACTCAAGTACAAATTCATGGTACTTGTACTTTACTTGAGTATTTCTATTGTCTGCTACTTTATACTTCTACTGCACTACATCTCAGAGGTAAATATTGTACTTCTTGCTCCACTACATTTATCTGACAGCTTTAGTTACTTCACAGATCACAGTTTTTCATCTCCTTCCTGTCCAGTGAAAACCACGTATCTCTAGATGTGTTGATGTTGAATGTTTGTGATGAACTGAAGGATGAAGTACTCCTTTATGTGTTGAGAAAATCCTCCTACTTCTTAAGCTTAATAAACTATTTAAAAAGCCTCTTGGATCAGCTGGAAAATGCATCGTCACAAAGCTGAAAACAGGGCTGTTTTTCTGACACCATGAAAAGTTGACTTTTTAGAGATTCATGGTTCTCACAGGACAGAAACGCTACAAACATATGATGATCTTATAGATCATGATGCATTGCTGTAGATTAAACTACCCAACAGTATATAAAGGAGTTAAAATTAGCACTACCTTAAACATCTACAGCAGTAAAATGCAGCATACACATTAAAGCAGCAGTAATATTAATCCAGAAACATCAGATAGTAAAACACTGACAGGGAACATTTTATTGCACAATGAGTATTTTTTTTTTGAGTATTTTCAAAATGTGGTATTAGGACTTTTACTGGAGTAAAGGATCTGAATACTTCTTCCAACGCTGATTATAGTGTAATAATAGATCAAATGGTTAGATTTATAGTAGATCTACCAACAATGCCACACACTGTGCAGTATTACCTTGTACAGGTAGAACATGAATATTATCACGTATTTCAGCAGCAGGTTTCTCTTAAGTGCGGCTTGCAGAGAAATACCCAAAGGAAAAATGAGATAACGGCATGAATTCTGACTAAACGCCAGTAACAACCACGACGTCATTAGTCATAACTTCCTGTTAGATAAAAGGACTGTATTTGAGTCGTATGTCACATAACAAGGTCCACAAGCTGCAGAGATGTTGCTTTATCTCTACTTCGTCCTCACTGGATGTTTCTGTTACAGCTCTACCGGTAAGAAAATCTAATTTGACATCTTTTTATCAACATCATATTTATAAATGTTGGGTTTTGGCTTTGGCCTAAATACATTTTGGTATCACTACACGTGATCACTAAAGTCTTGAAATTGTGACTAACTTAGTTACAACATTAATTGTGGGCCATTTCAAATGGGCTTTTTTCATGAAAACGGTAAATATGAATTCACTTGAAGGCACCACTGTACTGATCATTTCACGAAGACAAAACCTGATTATTTTTAAGGAAACACAGATAAATAAAAACTATATGAGAAAATCAGTTGTCAACCTTGTCAAGGCTGTTGGGGTCCTGCAGAAGCCAACAAACTACCGGGGTTATATAGAGAATTAGCAGAAATTTTTACCAAATATGTATTACTCAATACTGCCTTTTTACTTTACAGACTTTACTAACAAGGCCGTGCCGCAAAACACAATGGCTACACTGCCCTGTCCTCATAAGAAGGGAGATGTAACATGGAGCCGCTACATAAATGGTGGCCTGGTGACTCTTGTCACTATCAAAAATGGCGCTGAGAAAAGAAATGACCCACGCTTTGGTTCCCTGGCTGATAATTCACTGGTAATAAGAAATGTCACATCCTCTGATACTTCAATGTATTTCTGTAACAAAACAAAAATATATCTGGTAGTGACAACAGATGCACCAGTCACACCAAGAAACGATGGACCAGGCCAGAAAGGAATCGCTGCAGACACAGAGAACCAACAACCCTCCAACTTTTGGAAAGTACCTGTTGGTGTTGTCGTGGGTGCTGCGTTGGTGCTGTTGGTGATCTTAACCTTGAGATTCTGCTCCAAAAAGAGACTGGAGAGAAACACCAACTTGGACAAAACTGTAACTGAGGTGATTTATGAGGAGATTGGAGCTGGCGGGGAGCAGCCAGGGAGGGAGTCTTATTTTGAAAGTCCATACTACTGCACAAGCATCAGTGAAATGCCGAGCACCTCCACACCACCCAGTAATAATCTGTACAGCACTGTTAACAAGGTAACAGCTGAAGGACGCAGCAGTGAGGAGTGTGTGTACTCCCTGACCCAAAATCCACTACAGACAGGAAATGGCAGTGAATAATCCGCCCTCAGTATCAGTGCTGATTGTTGCAAAGTTATCTGTCACACTTGATAGTCTGATAAATATAGAAACTGATCATCACACATCTCCACCCTAGTGAAAAAAGCTCAGAAATGGCTGTATTTTTTAAAATTCCCCTGTGAATTAATTTTACCGAGGAGCAATAGAGAGCATCCTGACTGGAAACTTTACAAACTGGCATGTGGTGTGAACGGCCCAGGACAGGAGAGCTCTGCAGCAGGCGATTAAAACCACCCAGAACATCATTGGTACCCATCTACCAAGCATCAGTGATATTGGTGAGGTGAGGTGCCTGCGCAGAGACAATACCAGCAACAGCCTGTTCAGCCTGCTGCCGTCTGGCAAGCGATACGGAAGTCTCTGCTGTCGTACCACCAGACTACAGAGCAGCTCCTTTCCTCAGGCTGTGAGACTCCTCAATTCATCCTCTACACTCCACCATAATGTTTTTTTTTTTTGTGTGTAGCATAAAGTACGGAAGCCCTGACAGGTATGTGTGAAAAAAATTATTCTGGTGATCCATTTTATGAGTCTGATCTAAAGTGTTTTCTCTCCTGTGTTTATGACTTAAGAACTTAATTTTTATTTTCTCATCTGTGAAAAAAATTTGGAAAAATGTTTTGGTAGGGGAAATCTACATATATTGTATGTTAGCAAGTTATGTAAATAAAAACTCACCTAGAAGAAAACATGAATGTTTTTAGTCCTATTTAGAACATGGGGTAGTGGTGCACTTCAACCTCTTGTGGCCGAAATGAGTATTACAAAACAAACACACACAAAAATGTATCCTGGCACCTGTTTCACAGATGAAAAAAAAAAAAAAAAAAACAATTTTAAGCAACTTAGAAAGCTTATCCTGGCAAAAAATGTTTTTGTTTTGTTCTTAAAGGAGCAGTGTGTAGGATCTGGCGGTATCTAGTGGTGAGGTTGCAGATTGCAACCAACTGAAGCCTCTCGCGTGTGCTGGAGATCTACGGTGGCTGCCGCAAAAAACGCAAATGGCCCTTTCTAGAGTCATTTGGAGCAGCGCCAGTGTGTAGAGTGGGCATGTATGTGGGAAATGAGTGGTAAAGCAAGAGAGACAGAGCGGTGGCGAAGGCACTGAGTAACGGTATCGACTCCGGCCCAAACAAGAATAGTTAACAGTGTTTGGTTTTTCCGTTCTGGGCTACTGTAGAAACATGGCGGTGCAACATGGCGGACTCCGTGAAAAGGACGCGCTCCGTATGTAGATATAAGCGGCTCATTGTAATGTAACGAAAACACAACTTATTTTCAGATGATTATACACTAAAGAAAACAAACTTATTAATATTATATTCCATTTCTGCCAATAGATCACCATAAATGTTACACACTGGTCCTTTAAGTCATAAACACAGAAGAGAAAACAATTTAAATCAGTCTTTTTTTTTTTCCCTTACTGGCCTCTCAGGGCTTCCGTAAGAAAAGGGACTACAACTCGCATTTTGTTGTGCAACAATGACAATAAATGAACCTTGATAACTCTGTAATGTTCCTTTTGTTAAATACAAATACAGCTAATAAACTGTAATATTATTTGACTCTACCTAAACCAGTAAATATAATGTTTTGAGTCAGAAACATCATATTGAGTAATTTCACAGTAGTTTAGAGGAATGAAGTAAGACATTTATATATTATTTGCATAAGATAAGAGATAAGATAAGATATTCCTTTATTAGTCCCGCAGTGGGGAAATTTGCAGTGTACAGCAGCAAAGGGGATAGTGCAAAAAACAAGATGCGTCAGCTAACACAAAGTGTAACAGAATATGAACCATTTAAATAGAAGGAAGTATAAAAATAGGAGCAGTATATACTCAGTATTGACAAGAAACAGTTAACAAAATTAACAAAATTGCACAAGTAGAATTATAAATTTGTTGGAATTATAAAGCTATACATTTGTTCGTATTCTCTTTCTTATTTACATGTATCCTTTAGTGGCCCTTTTAAGTTATTATGTATTGTTTTTTTGTTCGTATTTTATATGTTTATTCCTGCACACTGCCTTCTCCTCCCTGATCTCAGGATTGAGTAATTTTCACAGTATAGAGGAGTGAAGTGAGACATTTATATAATATTTGCTTTCGCAAAGCTATAAATTTGCCTTCTCCTCCCTGATCACACCAGCAGACTGAGAAACATTTTTTTCCCCCAGGCCATTAGATTTTTAAATACATAATTCATTCGACACATTCTCACACAAAAATATATCTTATACCGTATATGTTCTTTATATATATGTTCTTAATATGCCTGCATATATTCTTAATATGCCCTTGTACAAAGTATTTCTTCTTTATAATTGTAATGTAAATGTAATATAACTTATTATTTGAATGGCGCTTCCCAGCAAAAAGTATTTCACACGTTTGTACCTGTATTACCGGCGTGACAATAAACATCTTGAATCTTGAATCTTGAATCTTGATCTCAGGATTGAGTAATATTCACAGTAGTTTAGAGGAGTGAAGTGAGACATTTATATAATATTTGCATTCGCAAAGCTATACATTTGTTTATATGTATTCTTTATTGTCCCTTTTTAAGTTATTATGTATTGTTTTTTGTTCTTATTTTACATGTTTATTCCTGCACACTGCCTTCTCCTCCCTGATCTCAGGATTGTAAATTGTGCAGAACGTCATTCAATAAAGTTTTATTTGAAGAAAAAGAAGACGTTGCCATGACAGCGCCACTTGTTGACACTCTGCTGCTCGTCTAGCTAACAGGCTAACTGGCTAACTACTGTTTAACTACTGTTTAACAAAAAATTTTGAGCTTGCACGATATTTCACGATGGTGAGTAATCCCTTGTTATATTACAGTAATGTTGGAATAGAGTTAGCATGCGGTAGCTTAGCATCAGCCAGATGCAGCTCCATGTGGAGACTATTATAGCTAAATGATGTGTTTTCTCTCCAGCCACCAAAGACTAAAAGCAAAAAGGCTGCGAAAGGGAAGTCTTCGGCCGTGGTGGACGGTCTCTCAACGGATGAGATGTCCAAGGATCAGGTCAGAGCTGCTGAGCGATGCTAACACAGATAAGCTTAGCTGACTTTAGCATCAAAGCTAGCAAGTAAATGATATTGCCCAGCCCTAGTTCAATCACAAATAAAGATGTCCCAAGCATGTTTTTCTTTTTGCTCCAGATCTTTTATTACTGATTATCTCCCTAACTTCTCACCATTACTCTACTGATACACTCGTGCCAACATTGTTTGTTTGCCAACCTCCTCCTCATGAGCTATATTTTTGGTATCACACATAAGATTTATGACAGGGAACATTTTACTGCACAATGAGTACCTTTACTTTTAATACTTTCGGTATATTGTGCTGGTAATACTTATATACATTTACGTAAGGTTTTGAATGCAGGACTTTTACTTGGAGTGGAGTATTTTCACAGTAAGTTATTAGTACTTTTACTGAAGTAAAGGATCTGAATACATCATCCACCACTGATTACAGCTTACTCTCTGGACCTGTAAATGATTTGTACTGGACCACAAAGTGAGCATTTTAGGGGCCGACAGAAAACAGTGTTTTCACTGAGAAAACAGCTGTTGAGCAGTTTTGAACCCAGTTGCTTTAAACAGACTGTTAAACTGAGATAAATGTCTGTCTTACTCAAAGCTGCAGTGGGTAGAAATGGAGCAAATATGATTTTAAAAAGCTAAACTGGGAAAAAAAAGTTTGGAAACTTGTGCTTGATCGATTATTTCTCTGTTGTTACAATGCTAACTGGCATTGTATTTTACATCGTTGGAAAGCCTGTTTATTTACCTTCACAATGATGTCCAACTTGTAAGGATCATGCATTTGTGGGATGAGCAGCACAGCTGATTATGTGGGTAGCGCCCAAGAAAAATTTGCCAAAATGCTCCGTCAATGGTAAACAGTGTATTCTCCTGTTGGTATTGACTCTTGTTTTGAGTTGTTTGGTGGATTGGATGATTGAACTCTCTATCAGTAACAAGGAACAACCGAATCCGAACTTTTTTTTCCAGTTTAGTTGGAGGGTTAACCAGCTTCACATTGTATCTACAGTCCCCTCAGGGAGTATTTGGACAGAGGACATATTTTGTTGTTATTGTTCTGTACTCCAGCACATTTTGGTTAAACACTGACATTGATGTGGGGTTAAAGTGCTGAGATTAAACTTTAATTTGAGGGTATTTATATGGAGCTTTTTCATATGTCCCCAGTGGTGGAAGAAGTATTCAGATCCTTTACTTAAGTAAGACAGACATTTATCTCAGTTTAACAGTCTGTTTAAAACAACGGGGTTCAAAACTGCTCACCAGCTGTTTTCTAAGTGAAAACAGTGTTTTCTGTCGGCCACTTAAATGCTCACTTTGTGGTCCAGTACAAATAATTTACAGGTCCAGAGAGTAAGCTGTAATCAGTGGTGGATGATGTATTCAGATCCTTTACTTCAGTAAAAGTACTAAAAACTTACTGTGAAAATACTCTACTCCAAGTAAAAGTCCTGCATTCAAAACCTTACGTAAATGTATATAAGTATTACCAGCACAATATACCGAAAGTATTAAAAGTAAAGGTACTCATTGTGCGGTAAAATGTTCCCTGTGATACCAAAAATATAGCTCATGAGGAGGAGGTTGGCAAACAAACAATGTTGGCACGAGTGTATCAGTAGAGTAATGGTGAGAAGTTAGGGAGATAATCAGTAATAAAAGACCTGGAGCAAAAAGAAAAACATGCTTGGGACATCTTTATTTGTGATTGAACTAGGGCTGGGCAATATATCAATATTATATAGATATCATGATATGAGACTAGATATTGTCCTACATTTTTTACATAGTAATATAGCAAAAGTGTTGTCTTTCCTGGTTTTAAAGGCTGCATTAGTTTTGGCTGTTCTATTATTTGCCTTTACCCACTTAGTTATTATATCCACATACTGATTATTTATAAAATATCTCATTGTGCAAATATTTTGTGGAAGCACCAATGGTCAACCCTACAATATTGTTGCAATATTGCTATCGAGGTATTTGGTAATATCTATTTTGATATTTGGTTTTCTCAGCCCAGCCCTAGATTGAACTCAAATGGGTATAAAGAAGTAGGGCTGTACAGGAGCACTGATTGGCCAACTTTTATTGTGTATGCTGCACGGTGCCGCCATCCTCTGCTATGTGAAGGAAAACTCATCATCTATTCTGACCCCACAAAACTGACACAAATTGTCTGTGACCTTTCAGCTGGAGGAGCACATCGTCCGCCTCCGAGAGGAGCTGGACAGAGAGCGGGAGGAGAGGAGCTACTTCCAGCTGGAGAGGGACAAGATCCAAGCCTTCTGGGAAATCTCCAAGAGGAACCTGGAGGAGGAGAAGGCCGGGCTGAGGAACAGACACAGGGAGAGAGATGAGGCACGGGAGCGCCACCGATCGGAGATCACTGTGAGCTGCACACACACACACACACACACACGCACACGCACACAGCCACAAATTATACTTTTTTCCCCCTGGATTTTACTGGAATATTTCATAAATTAGTTTTTTAAATTGTATGTTTGATTATATACTGGCAAGTTTTAGAGAAACAAAAAGTAACCAAAACCAAAAGAAAATTGAAAGACAATCAAAATCCTTAAAAAAATAAGTAAATATACAAATTAATAAATACATTTACTTTGTTTTGTACGTCCTATTTACTGTTTCCCAGTACTGTGCTGCTCAAATCTGCAGACTGTATATTCTTTTATATGTATCCACTCAGTTGACTTCAACAGCAAAAACATTCTTTAAATTATTCTTTACTTTTCATATACTGTTGAATTATGATGTTAAGTCAAAGGCAGCTTTAGATTTAATTCAGTGGTTCCAGAAAAAAAAATATTTATCATTTACATTTCTAGTAGTTTTTTGTGTAAAAAAAATCACAACAGGACAAAACTACATGATTCAACTGAATAAATTGAGTATGTTGAATCTTTTAACACTAAATCACATTTGACTGATGGTTTGGTGTCCAGGTTTACAAGCAGAAGCTGAAGCACGTCCTGTCTGAACAACACAACACGATCTCTGGGCTGAAGATGGACGGCGTGGCCTCGACCTCGCTGATCCAGAACCAGCACACGCAGTCAGAGCTTGGGCTGCAGAGAGAAGTGCAAGGCCTGCAGGCGGACTTCAGAGAGAAGAAGCTCCACAACGAAAACTTCATCAAGGAGCTCAAGCTGGTGAGTCTGGCTTCAATATTACATTTGAGTTTTTACAGTTGTCTCTTACCACAGACATGTCGCCTTTTGATTCTCATCAGAAACACCAGGTGGAGTTAATGGAGCTGACAAACAACTATGACAGAAGAATCAGAGGTGAATGAACACAATTTCTGAGTTTCACTCAAAAACTGCTTTCATAAACTGTAATAAACATTTTCCCTTCTGTTGCAATTCAAATAGAGATGGAGGTGAAATATAGCTGGAAAATGCAGACAATGATTGAAATGGAGGGCAAAAAGCAGAGGGCTGAGGTCAACGAGCTCGACAACAGAATGGAAAGTCGCGTTTTGACTCTGATAGAGGACCACGACCGAGCTCTCAGAGGCGCTGAGGAGTACTACTCTGCTATTCAAATTAAAGTGCTGGCGGATCAGAAGGTGCTGAAGGTAAGAGACGTTACAGACTCACCACAGAAAGAAAAGAAAAGCCGCAAACTGAACAGATGAGCAGAAACTCTGAGAGGACAGCTCAAAGTACAACAAATAAAAACTCACAAGAAGTGTTTCTACAGGAACTTAAAGGTGCAGTGTGTAGGATTTTGCGGCATCAAGTGGTGAGGTTGCAGATTGCAACCAACTGAAAACATGAATGTCCCTATCTAAAGCCAGTATGAATTTCTTGGTTTTGTAAACTAGCAGGTATAATAGCTGTGTGTCCACACTGGCATCATTAAACTTTCACTGTATCCCTTGTAAAAACATTTAATGCCATAAATGTGAAATGGTTGATGTAGTTTCACTTTATTTGGAGTCAACAGTGTTTGTGCTCTAGATGGGTCATACTATTAACGTTCACAGAAGGCCATTATTGTCCATAACTACATATAGAAAATAAAATTAACAAATGATTTTATAATTTAAAAAAATAACTTGTTCTCAAATAGTTTTTTGCTCGCACAGACAAGCTAAAGTAAAATTCACTTATATTATACTTATATATTTTGCATTTTAATTTTTTCATAAAGATGTTTTAGAATTTTTGCATCTTCTGTCCAAACTTATTGTCTTATTATTTGTAATTATTTGAGAATTTATGAGATTTTCTTACAGTAAAATAGGTGAATTTATGCACAAATAATCACTGGGTTTACTTTAGCCTATCAGGTTTTAAGACATACCTTTGTCTCCACCTTCAAATAATCACAATTTGCAAATAGTTCTTTTGCTCTCACAGAAAAAAGTTCCTGGAGCTACCATAAAAATCACTTTTATTAGAATTTTTGAGTTGTACTAACCACGACCTCATAAACTTTGACATGTAAATATGTTCAAAAAACTCCAATGAAGTAGTTTTTTAGGTGTCTTGTTTTATGTGCCACACGGTTTGTTTGTTTCTTTAGGAACAACTTGCAGAGGCGACGAAGCTGCAGGCGCGAGTAGACAAAGAATTTTCAGCAGCTGAGCAGGAGAACAAACGTCTGAGTGAGTCTCTGCAGGAAGCCCAACAGAAGCGGTCCATGCTCGAAAAAGAGCTGCAAGACTACAACCAGGCCAAGGCCAAGATGGCGGTGCGTTCACTGCACAGAGTTCAGAAAGCATCATGACACATTGAACATCACTATCTTAACTTAGGTACAAATATATTAAATGAAAAAGTAAGCTAATTTCTACGGCTGTCAAAGTTAATGCAAATTTGTTTTAACGCCACTAATTTCTTAAACGCATTAACGCAATAGATTTTTCGGAGGTTGAGTGAAGATACTGGCATCATATGAAACTAGAAAACATAAGGAATCCATTATTACCAACCAAGGAGGCTAAATAACACTCCAAACTTATGCTAAGTTTTGGGAAGGAAAAACTGGCATGGCCATTTTCAAAGGGATCCCTTGACCTCTGACCTCAAGATATGTAAATGAAAATGGGTTCTATGGGTACCCACGAGTCTCCCCTTTACATACATGCATACTTTATGATAATCACATGCAGTTTGGGGCAAGTCATAGTCAAGTCAGCACACTGACACACTGACAGCTGTTGTTGCCTGTTGGGCTTTTACCTGCCACACCTACTGTAGTTTTCTCTGACTGTTTTATAGTTAAATGGATGATTTATTCAAAAGAAATGAAAGCACACTGACATTAACTATTCAAATGTTATAACTGACTGAAATGATGGAGAAACTATGAACCCCACAGAAAAAAAAACCTAATGATTTTCCTTCAACCTGCTGATAATGTGTCTGACAGATGACTAGGGCTCGAGTGAAGGTCATTGAAATGGAGCAGAGAGACCTGATGGTGAAGCACGAGCTGCTGCTGCAGGCATCTCAGAAGGTAAACTATCATTGAGTTATCATTGAGTCACGTTTTACCTTCGTTCAGCCCGGCAGGTATTCACATGAATGCTTTCGTCAGGTTCAGCAGGAACGCGATGATCTGTTGAAGAGGCAGACGGAGGCCGTCCTGGACGTTCAGCAGAAGAGCGGACTGAAGGAGTTGTTGCTGGAGAGAAAGTTGTCAGCGCTGACAGAAACTGTGGAAAAGAAGGAAGCTCAGCTCTGCGTCGCACTCTCGGCCTCCAACGTCGACCAAACTGCCGGCAGCAGTCCCGCGAACAAACTTGAGGTACGGTTTTATATGCACGTCTCATTTCCACCAAGTTTATTCTGGAAAGGCTAAACGCCAACAAATATGGATTGAAGCAGAATATTTGGTAACACCTTATAATAACCATCATTTATAAATGGTAAATTGATAGTTAATTAAACTTGTCAATAGTTATTTTACTGTTAACAAACAATGAAATGATAATTAATGTTTACTAGTTGTTAGTAACGCCATAATTTCTGTTATTTTATCAGTAGTTTATGTAATATGAAATAATTAGTTTACAAATTATATATTGTATCATAGCTGATAAGAGACGATAATTACATTCTGATTAAATAATTACCAAATGACTTTAAATAAACTTTTAAAAAATTGTTTGTAAAACATCTATAAACATTACATAGACAGATGGCACGATTATTAACCATTGACAAAGTATTAACTATCTATCTAAATTATGTTTATAGATGCTTTATAACGTATTAACCACTTAACAATTTATTATAAACATCAGTTGCAACTTTATAATAGCCATCCAAATAATGTTTATAACCAATTATTAAGCATTAACAAAGTGTTACAAATATCTGGTCTATCTATGTAATATTTATATATGTTTTACAAACAATTTCTTAAAAGTTTAAAATAATCATAATAATCATTAACAAATACTTAAAATAGTATATTAAATGTTATGTGTGCAACAATAAACTGTTAAAATTAAAAATTATAACATCACTGATAATTAGTAAACATTAATTATAATTTCATCATTTGTTGACAGATAATAACTACTAACTTAAATTTTTATTAACTATCAATTTACTAAGCGTCTAACTCTTGATACCCCACAAGTAAATGCTGAACTACTTAACACCATAAGTGTAATGAATTACAAAAGACTTTAAAACTTAAAGTTCAGACAATGTAGTGAGACTTTCATCTTTTAATATTGGACTTGCCGGATTAAATAAAGGTTATAGCGCAAATTGTTATGTGTTCACATCCACTCTCATCTTTCCTTTGCTTTTTCATGTCATAGCAACTCTAAAATTTGCGTCACGTCCAACCCTCACTCACCATAAGAACAGTTAAACCATCAGTATGTTGTTTGTTCTGACTGTCCAACACTTTTGTATCATGGGGTGTCATGTAACGTGCAGCCTGCAGGGGACGCTAGCATGGGTTTACGATACGATAATACGATAATACTTTATTGTCAGACAGGACAATAGACTCAAGTCTAGCAATCAGTCTTCTATGTTACGTCTGTTATTTTTCTCATTTGACAATCAAACGGTGACAACACATTAGTTAAGGTTGTGAGGATTACGACTGTTGGTAGTTAAATATGCCGAATTGTAATTTTAATGGGTTATTGTTGTGCGGACGATTAAGCTAAGACAGCTAATATGTGCTAACGTTACTTGTTGCCGTGGTAAATATTCACATATTCTGCAGCCTGATGGAGACACCAGGGTCAAACTCAGCCATTTATCAGTTTTTTTCCCACACTAACTGGCAACTTTATCGCTGACGACCAAGAGATACCACATGATACCAACGTCGTTATACTATTTGCTCACAACCCTTGTTAGAAGTGGGAATCGAACGTCAGATATCTTCTTCAGAGATAAACAACACATTAATTTTGGACCCGTCAATTTTTTAAAATGATTAATTCACAATCGTCATTTTTTTTGAGGAGAAGCCATACTTTTATTTGGCACCTTTCTAAAAGCTCTGTAGATGTATTTTATTTTATTTTATTTTTAATGATTCGTCTACATTGAAATGTTATCAGCATACCCTTTAAGATTTTTTTTTATATTTGTGTGAGCTTCAAGAACAAAAATGTGAAAGTGTTTTTCCTGCTTCTAGGAAATATTCGAGTCTAAACAGGTCTCCATCAGTGCCCTCCAGTGTGACTTGGCTGGAGATTGTCAGGTCAGTTAACTCAAAAGAGTTTTAATGCATTCACTGCTGTGCAGTTTAATTTCACAACCAGCTGAATAAAATATAAATGTGTGACCTGCAGGAGTATGACGACCTGCTGCAGACCAGTAAGGAGAAGCTGAAGGCGTTGGGCGTCCCTCTGTACGACTTCCACTTCAGGCCCTCGAAGCATATCCTGGGTGGACAGACCTGGGTCCAGAACTCTCCTGGACCTGCCTCCAAACACTGAGCTCACCCAGGTGTCAGGTTTACACTCACCTGCTCTACCTGGATACTTGCCATCCCAATCTACTTGACCTCTCTACCTTGCTCTCAGTTGATCATTTCCTAAAGACACGTTACATAATTAATATGCAGTTTACTCTTGATGTTCTTAATGTTTTTAAATGAATGTACTTTCTGAGGTCTTTTATCCTGGTTATTAAACCATCCTGCTGCTGACAATTCATGTCTTTGTATTGATGCTGCTGGTGAGGACGGTGTTTACCAGGTAAACTCTAAATCACAAATTTACTGTCATGTTGTTAAACAACAATAAACAATATTTTTGTCATAATACCTATGACTCGAGACATTTATGTGACATTGTAACTTCTTAAATCTTGATTTTTCTCAACGGACATTTTAATTAGTTTGCTCTTCATTTTAATTGGTGTCTTTTCAACAATTGTGTTCTTCATCCACTTGCTGAATTATTTAGGATATTATATTCAAGCAAGCATATTTGCCCACTCACATGTTGATAAGAGTATTAAATACTTGACAAATCTCCCTTTAAGGTACATTGTGAACAGATAAAAAAAATGTTTAAAAATTAATTTACGATTTATCGCGATTGACAATCATGCGATTGATCGCGATTAAATATTTTAATCGATTGACAGCCCTATATTTGATCGTAAACCAAAGAAACCAAGAGTTAGAACTGATTAAATATTAGCATGCTAACACGCTGAACTAAGATGGTGAACACAGTAAACATTTACCTGCTAAGTTTCTCAGTGCTGCTAGCATGACTGCAGTCTTGTTTGATTACCTTTAACTTTTACTTTTGATACTTGAGTATTAAATGTTGCAACTTCACTGGTGTTATGATTGGTGACTGTCACTTTAATTTGAGTCATTGTCTGACATGATACTGTTGAGTTTTTACACAACAGAAATATCATCTTATTCTAATTTTGCTTTAGTTGAGTCTGTAAACAGACAAAAGCACAAAGTACATTTTGTTCATCAATTCAAAGTATTGTACAGTACAGTATAAATATAGATAGAAGTCTTGTTGTCATCATGAGGTGGAGCACATAACCCCCCCCCCGTAAAAATAAAACGTGTCACGGAAGCATAGCACCCACCCTCTGGTTCCCCCCCAGGTTAACACTGTTGGCTCTGTCAAAACTATCGCCTTTGTTTTCACCGTTAGTGCTTCCACCGTTACCTACGGTGCTATGCTACGTTTCTTCCCATTTCCAGTCTTTATGCTAAGCTAAGCTAATACTCTCCTGGCTGGCTTCTTATTTACCGTTCAGACATGAGAGTGGTATCGATCCTCTCATCTATCTCTCAGCAGAAAGTGAATAAGTGTATTTCTCAAAAAGTCAAACTATTCCTTTATTTTTCACCTGGGGAAAAAAATGTGTCCAGTCTGAATATTGTGGTACATTCCCTTTACTGACATTCAATGTCAATACTTTACATTGCATACAAGCATATCGTATAGAAAAACTATGCACATCAACATTTACACTTTATATACACACAGTATGGCTTATGAAAAAAGCAGTCAGCTGCTCATGTCCAGGCAAATTAAACTCCACTAGTGTCAAATTCAAACCCGCTTCCTACAGCTGTTAACAAGACAGTGAGGCTCCGGAAGACTTCAGGATCAAATCACTTGATAGATTTTTTGGAAAATAAAAATCTGCTCTGAAACATATTTATTTAAGTGTTGAGCTGCCGGTGGCACAAAATATTCCCTCTGAATGAAGTATTTGTCTTTACTTGTACTAAATGGAAAAGCATACTGGAATCTGATCGGTCAAAGTGAAAAATGTTAAAAGGGATAGTTTGGGTGTTTTTAAGTGGGGTTGTGTGAGGTACTTATCCACAGTTTATTTTCACTATTTAATTCACTATAGAAGGCCCTGTTCAGACCTGGTATTAACATGCGTCCTGAGTGATCTGATCACAAGTAGACAGCTCTAAGTACAGGTGTGAACGCACTCAAGACACATTGAGATCGGATCTTTCAGACCACATTCAGAGGTGGTCTGGGCCACATATGGTCACATTCTTTTAGCAGTGTGTACGTGAATGTGTCCCGGGCCACATTAAGGACCGTCTACTCAACTGACGTCCTGCTGGGATCTGCAGGTCTAATATTCTAAACATAGAGTACACTTAAACAGATATTGCTTTTTTTAGGTGGCTAAAATAAGTTTTTTTGCCGTCCCCGTCCACAGCACTGTATTGCTTTGCTCCGGTGCCGGTACTCCTGTCTGTTTCTCCAAACTGGGGGCGTGCCGAC
>CAKAKR010035725.1:0-41755 GCA_916700685.1 Adelosebastes latens | reverse complement strand
AGGTAAAGCACAGAGGCCTGTACTACGAAGCGAGTTCAACATACCCAGGGTATCTTCTCCTTATCTGGCTTAACTAACCCTGACAAACACGATCCTGCTAAGCGGTCCTACGACGGTGGTTATCAACTCCGTAAATCAACCCAGAGTTTCTCAATCTGGCTATATGAACACGTTCACATAAAAGTGGTGGTGTGTTTGTACTGTAGGATATGACCAATTGTAAACACGGACAAGTCTACAGTCAGCACAGCGGCATATCATACAAACGAACAGCAAACTATATTACACAAATACGAAGAAGTTGAATTTATAATCCAGACTAAAAGTAACACAGTTGAAGCTGCCAAATGCAGGACGGACATCTGGCAAAAGAAAAAATTGCAGATGTGTGAATGAGTAAATTTACAGACTTAATAATTTAACAGAATACTCAAAGTCAGATATTGTCGGCTAGATGAGGCAGTGATACATAAATACCTTTCAAAACAGAATGGGTGAATATATTACACTTCATTATACCCTTTGACAAGATGTGAGGTGTATCATTATTTCAGCTTTCTTTCAGCTATGTCCCCGACTCCGGCAGTGTGAAACGGACTTGAGAGGAAGTAAAAAAATAAATATAGAAACATAATTCAAAGCGGTAAGCACCCACAGCATACAGCCAGCTGTCTTTCCTGCATTTGTCAGTTTAAACTGTGTTGTTTTTAGCCTGGATTATGACTGTAACTTCTTCGTATTTGTGTAATATTATCATACGATCCGCGCACCGAGCTCTGATCGGTCAGTAGGCGGTGCTTTTATACCAGTTGATCTCTTATCTCAAACATAACCTGCTCTGGAGCAGGTTAGGTGTTCAGCATAAGTTACCATGGTGATCTACCCCAGTAAGAAGTGAACAACCGTCGTAGAACAGAAAACCAGGGTTGACCCTGAAGTTACCTCGCTAACCCCAAATCCTGCTTCGTAGTACAGGCCTCAGATGTTACTAATAACAATAACAATGGCTCTGTTTCAGTGTCAGCGAACCAGCACGCACAATACCAGCAACCTGGAACAGTCTCACCTAAATGGAATGCATCGTTATTATTTACACCTGTGGGTTTCCTGCTAGGAATATCAAAAAAAAAGTCTAATCACATAAACTATATTTTGCTCAGCAGGTAGTCTGATCATTAGTGAACGTCAGTAATAAAGTGCTTCAATATCAGCAGCCTATTAAGTCTTGATGTTGTTGATCAGTGACATTTTTACCTTGTGACCCTTTAAAGTAAATCATGCTGCATAAAGGCTGGATATACACTCGATTGCCAGTTTATTAGGTACACCTAGCTAAAACTAATGCAGTCCAACAGTAATAAAGCCTACCTTCATTAAGGTATAGTAGTAGTAGTATAGGATATAGTCTGTGATACTTTTGAACTATAATTCATTATTCAGAGAGGCGTTTCTGTTATTTAGCCTATCCTCGATAAATGGGGTGGACAAAATAATAGAAACACCTGTCAGTATAACACAATACAACTCAACAGCACCACAAACCAAAAATCATCATACAGTTGAATCAACACCTCTCTAAAGCAACAAAGACTGGACATAATAACCTTCATAAAAGGGAGGACTTTTACTGCAGGATAAACTGCAATAAACTGGCCACAGTGTGAGTGCATGTAGTAGAAATAAATCTGTTTTAGAGATTTATAAGGGCTTATATACACCTAATAGATGTGTCCTCCTATTTTGACAGTTGATGTCCTAAAAAGTTTGGAGATTAGCTATCAGTAGAATAATGTAGTGGCAGTCCTAATAGTTTAAAGTACAACATCAGCAACAACAGATTACAAGCTTTCCACCTGTTAGCTAACTGATACATTACTTCAGAGATAAGAGGCCCTAAAGTTGAGTACAAACTGACAAAGGTGAGGTGTTATGTGAGGTCTGTTCTCCTGTCAAATAGTGTTTACCTCCTGTTAAAATGATAGCGCCCCTCTCGGTGGTAAGAAGGTTTGTTCAGGTTGAGGTGGGGACTAAACACTATTCGACACAACATTAGCAAGTTAGTTAACGTTAGTTAGCTTATTTTCCCAACATTACCTGCATTGTGAACAGGGTCTAAAATTAAGTTTTTTCCTCTCGTGCCACTGTGGCAGGTCACTGAACATTTCTACTAGCCACACAATTGTTTTGTCTGCCACTTCTGAAATCTATGTAGAACGCTTTAGAATCGTAAACGTTAGGGCTGTGTATTGGCAAGAATCTGGCGATACGATACGTATCATGATACAGGGGTTACGATTCAAAATATTGCGATATATTGCGGTACTGTAAGCAAGACAATATATCGCGATTTTTTAAAATCTAATTTTAGGAAAACTGTCATAGTTTAAAAAACACACCGCGATATGCATAAAATCTGAGCAAAAAAAGGTTTACTTTTTTTATGCAATCAGAATTATAGGATCTACATTTGCATTTATCACAGACGGCGCATATCTTTGCAAATAAAATAAAGTATTGACTGAGTTAATCTTTGCATGTAAACTATTAATTAGAATTCAATACAGAGTTTTTGAGAATTGATAGATTCAGTATCACAAAACATAATATTGCAATACTCTTTATTTTCGTCCACTCCTAGTAAACACTGAGTCAGTGGTAACAGACAGTAGAAATATGGATCATGTAACCTTAATCCCTGACTATTTTTAATTTAGGAATTGCTTTTTAAAAATATTATTTCATAATATCAGGAATCTGCCATCGTGGCAGGTGGACTGAAATGTTTACCTGCCACAGCCAACATTTACCCTGTATTTGGCAGGGGGCAGGTGCTAATTTCATTCCCTGATTTTATATCACAGGTTGCTTACCTGTCCAGCAAATATAGTGTCAGTAAAGTCAGTCCACAGCTGCCTCCACCTTTCAAATGTCACACCAAAGTGTTCACTCCTGTCTTGGAGAAACAAAACCGCAGTTATAAACGCATTGTCACATGTTTGTTGTTGTCGCTAATCAGGGTGAGCATCAGGTGAGCATCAGGTGAGCATCATGGATGAGGGGAAGATGGCTTCTTGTTCTTCTTCTTTAGTTTTTATTGGCAGTTGGCGAACCAGCTTAGATGCACATTACCACCAATTACTGGACTGGAGTGTGAATCAGTAGATTGGCCGGAAAATATATATATTAAAAAATTTAACAATTTTAATTTTTTTTAAAAATAATTAAAAAAAATAAAAATTTAAAATTAAATAAATAAGCGTAAGAGCCATAATATCGTCCTTCATTGCCCAAAATAAAAATGTGTCTTCTACTTTTAGTGTCGGTGGGCAGGTCGTTAAGCAGTTTTATTATCTAAGTAAATATTTGTTTATGGCAAGAATACCTTTTATTGCTTGTAGGCTTGGATTAGAGACCCACAGTGTTCAACGTCAAATAAACAGATACAAATAAACAAATGTGAATTAATACAGTAAAAAAATTGTAATATAACCATGGAATTCAAGCACAACTAATGAGTAATTTGTATTTAATTCCAGCAGTTTGTGCTTCAATTTGTACTTCCAAAGTCTGTTTTTGTTTTAAAACACCATTTTCCAGTGACATTTTTTATTGCATAATGCCACTTTTTTTGGTAAGCCTTTGTCAATCAAGACAAACAGGACAAAGCCAGTAATGTTTATATATTTATGAGAAGATACATTCTCATAATATTGAAATGATAAGCAATAATTATATATTTTAAAAAGATAACAATAATAATAATAATAATAACAATAATAATAACAACAACAATAATAATAATAATATAATAATCAGTTACGCAGTAGATTTAAATGTAATACAAATTAAATATTGTCTTATTGACTGTTACGCTGGTCTAAATAAATGGGCAGCCAATCAGCACTTGTTTGTAAGACAATATTTAATAAATCTACTGTGTAATTTGTTTTTCATTGTTTTTTGTCTAATAATTATGGCCTATCATTTTGATATTATGAGACCGTTTCTCATAGATATGACACAAGGTCATATTTGGTTTCTCATAGATAAATCAAGTGTTTCATTAAACGAAAAATGTAAAATATAGATAAATAAATAATTAACTACAGTATCTCAGTGAACCGGGGCACATCCAAGAGTGGAGTTCAATCATCAACGTTTCTACTTCAACCATCTTAAGATATCATCATTAACAGTCAATCTTAAAGCAGTTCTGTAAAGATCAACCTGGCATTCAGCCGCCTCATCAGAAGCAGCGTTTCATCCCTTATTAGAGATTAGCTTCACAGAGACCCCCTGTAATGTGTTGTCACAGTAAGCCATGTTGGGTTGGCTATCAAAGTGGGTGCCCCACCGAGCTTTAGCAGAGCTCCCTCTTTATTGGCCTCAAAAAGCAGACCACATGTGGCAAGATCTTCAAAAAGTCAAGCAATCTGGATGATTTGACAGTTCACAGCAGGCGGCTGTGTTGCTCATTTCTGAGACCAATTCTTCACTGTTTCTCCGCCATTTTGCAAAGCTCTCTGCTTCAAATTGAATTTGCCAACCAGCACATGAAAATATTAATGATGTAATAAGTCAAGCTCAAATTCTTAGTATGTGCTGTACACTGTGTGATGCTGAGTGATAAAGGGAATGAGATATGACCCTAATCAGTGAATTAAAGACACATTCATTCATATAAATGTGGTTTCTTTTACACGTATATTCGGGTAAACCACAAGTGTAAACTAAAAATGTTTTGAGCCTAAAATCCAAACAGTCAACATGTTTTAAGACACTTTGATGATGACTGAAATATTCCCACTGTCACATCCTACCATCAAGTGGAGCACACTTTTAATTTCAAGACATCATTTAGATTTAATATCACAGTCCAGCGAGAAAAATAGTTTGCAACGCTCTGGATTTCTATTGACTCTCAATAGTCCAATTAGTTATAGAAAATTTGGATCAACTTTCAGAAGACAGATTGCGCTGAAAAAACGGACTAATAAAGATTTAGAAGAGTGATAACATTTAGCTATGACCATTTGTGCGTTGTGGATTCACTTGCCAGAGAGAGGCATTGGGGAAAGATTTGAATAATTCATCCAAGTTAAACCCATTAAGAATATCCATGTGGACACTTTTTTGATGTTACAGACAGTGTATGATCTCAGGGTGCTTTCAAACTATATCTGGCTTTACTTATGGTGTCTGTTTTCCCCTGAAGCGACAAAGATCAACTGGCTCTTGTGTTAATTCTGTAGAAGTACAGTACAGAGGTCTTCGCTGCAGAGTTGGCAGGCTAGCTCCCCTATCAGCGTTTTGCCTGAACAAGGTCTCTCGAAAACTAGAGAATGACAAATTATTCAGTACATCTTTCACAAAATGAGGCATGAAGGAGCTCTTACTGTCAAATGACTTTGAGTCATCAGCTCAAACTTTGATTAATATCCTACTTTTACCTCAAAAGTTTATCAGCTTGATGAGAGTATCACTTGAAAAAGAAGCCCATGTGAGAATTGCCACTTCCTACTTTCTTATTAATTCATATGAAATTAATGTTGTTTACTGATTTTCTGCAAACACATCAGTCCAATCTTCATCCATCTGATAGGTTTCCCCTCTTGAATTTCACACAAATATTTGGAGGTGATGCAAACCCCGGCAACAACCACAGGGTTAAAACAGGGCTGTGAGATCTCAGGGAAACATAAATCATCAAAAATCGACTCCACTGTGAGTACCAGACAAAGAGCGTGCATGTGAACATTTGAATGAAAGGTAATTCAACACGGTGCTTGTCATGGATCGCAAAGAAAAACAACATCTAGCGATCGCCTCGTACAGCATAAGAGCTGTCAGAGCCTTTTTTTTATTTTTTGCCCAGCGGTCACTCCACTTTTCAAGGCGGAGGGCTTGACTAGGCCCCCCCACAGTGAGGGTGAGAATCAGAGAGTAGGAGGTTTGGCGTGTGAAGCAGGTGAGGCACCTTTGGGCCCTGAATGTTTCTCCCAACCTCGACATCGTGCTTTGCTCTCAGGCAGGACCTCTGCAGGCCTAAGGCATATCTAGAGCGTACATTTTGGATGTCCATTTTTCAGTTTGAGCCTCAACAAACTCCCCCCAAATAATGACTGCTTGTCAAGCATGTAGTGGAAGAATCGGTCCTTGTATGTTCACATATTCCTGGCTGTGCGATGAATCCAACAGGGATTAAAACACGACAGAGCCGAGGCTTGTGACCTCGGAGTGATTCCTTCAGTGGTTATTAGCCAGGGGCCACTAAGGAGAGCTCTGGAGAGCTTCCCACACAAGAGCCGCAGCGACAGGCCCTGCACAGAAAAACTGCCAGGGAAGCACAATAAAGATAATTAGCAATGAGACCACTCGCCGCCCGTAGCCCCACCACCAGCAGCCCTGTATATCCCCTTGATATCTCACCCCCTTCATCCTCAAACTGTGCTTAACTCATCCCCTCATTCTCCTCTCCTCCATTTAACCATGTTCAGTATCTGTCAGTCCAATAAGCATCTCATACATGGTGAGTGGGAATGCCTCCAGCTAGTGGAGCAGTGGAGCAGTATACAGGTTATTGTTCAAAAAAAATAATAGTTGGCCTTCTTGCCAAGAGTTAGATGAGAGGATGGGTACTTATATCTGTCCACTTTTTAATGTCATCCCCCTAATTTCTTTGATTTCTTATTTTCATTTTTGTGTATTTCATCCATGCAGTAGTTCTTTATGTTTTCTCACCTCGCTCGCTCTACATAGACATGAACGAGCATCGCTCAAAACAGTGAGGCGACACACGTCAGCTCAAACCACAATATCACTCTATATTTCAGCTGCTTGGCAGTAATGTTAGCTGACCAGACGAAGGTCTCTCCATGAATCAGTGCTGATCCTAGTGTTGGCTTTTCCTGAGGCAGCGGGGCTCCGCAGCGAATAACGTTGTCGTCTCCACCCGCAGCCGGAGAGAGCAGGGGAGGCACCGGCACCCGGTCGGTAACAAGACGACAACGTTTCTCTCTGCGGAACCCCGTCACTTCACAAGACACGGAAAACCTCTGTTGGTCTGGAGGAGCTGCAGCAGTTATTTCTGCACAAACGTCCACTGTGCATTCACTAGATATTCTCAGAGCTAAACTAACTCTTCTGCAGTGTGTAGTTAGCGCGCGTTCACGTCTAGAGGTGGAGCGAGTACGCGAGAACGCGCACGCGGTCTGAGTGAAGGCAAGCAGACATGAGAGGCGAGACTCCGGCCACACGCGAGTTCGCATATGCGAGCGCGCATATGCGAGCTCACATGTGTCCCGACCCAGTACATTTATACGGTTAACAAGGTACAAACAGTCCCTTTAAAAGTTTAGTGTGTAGGATTTGGCAGCATCTGGTGGTGTGGTTGCAGAGTACCCCTCCACTCACGCCTTCCTTTCCAAGACTGTGGCAACATGAGCTGCCGCGTGTAAAACCGTGGTAACGCCGTTCGCCCCGCACAGTGGCCATCTTGACATAATAACACTACTTTAGGAGCAACAGAAGTCAGTCGGAGGCTGGCGGAAGCTGGAACTAGCAGCTGGTTAGCTTAGCATGAAAGCAGGAAAACTACATTGTTTTTACACTGACATGAGAGTGGTATCGATATTCTCATCTAGCTCTCAGCAAGAAAGCAAATAAGTGAATTTCCCAAAATGTCAAACTGTTGCTATTGATAACTTTGATAACATTCAGCCACTACATTCACTTCACAACGAGTCGTTGCCAGGCACTTACCGTCAATCTCTGCCATTTATCGTTTTTTTCCACACTAACAGACGAATCAGAGATATCATGTGTTACCAACATTGTTTTACTATTGGCTTAACAAGCCTTGTTAGAAGTGGGAACCAAACGTCAGATGTCTTCCACAGAGATAAACAAAACATTCATTTTGGACCCGCCAGAATTTTCAAAATGATTAATTCACAATCATAATCATTTTTCTCAGGAAAAGCCATACTTTTATTCGGCACCTTTCTAAGAGCTCTGTTAAATATTCGTCAACATAAAAATGTTATCAATAAGACCTTTAAAATAAAACAGTGTGCAACATTACACATTGAACATCAGCACTTGGATTACAGGCCGCAACACTGAACCCTCAGTCTGAGCTTTGCAAGAGAGTAAAATCAGTAGAAGAAAAAAAAAAAAAGCAAGGTCGTCTGGTGTTTAGCAACCCATTACTGGACCCACGACACTCCACCATTATCCCAGCCCTTCAGCCATGTTACTTCTGTCTGAAAACAAGGTAGTGTAATTTAGAATGCATTTCAGGGCAATTAAAATTTCTCAGGCACAATTACTTATTCCCCCAGTGGGGCCGCCTCAATCAGTCTATGTGTGTAATGGGTTTACGGCCTTGACGCGGCAAACATGTCCTGCCTATCTGCCTCGTGCTCTTCTCAAGGCTGTGGTTATTAATTGTGGCTAAAGTTGATAAATAAAATCACCAGTGCTCTTAATGCTAATTAGTGTTTGAGATAATATTTATGATTTCATAAGCACATATTTCTCCAAAGGCTCGGGCGTTGTGCCCCCTATCCATCGGTCATAGGCTGTCTTGGATGTAATCTATCTTTGGGGAAAGGAGAGGCCGAAAGAGGGGCCAGAGGAAACACAGGCAGTAAATACTAATAGTACTTAGTGGGTACTTTGGGAGCAGGAGTATTTCAGGCTATTTATTGAGCTGGGCTACTAAAGCGAAGACACAGGTTTTTATAGAGAGAAATATATGATGAATAGGATTGCAACACAGTGTAAACAAATATTTAAAGCAGCATGTAATCAATATTTTCTATATTAACAATAGATCACAGGAATACTTGTATGTGAAAGGGGGTTGCTCATGGTGGCAACCCAAAAGAGAGTTATCATCTGACTCTGCAGTTCCCCTGAGGATTGAGCCTCTTTCAGCTCATTATTCTGGTTTAACAGACTTTACAGTTTTCACTCTCACCACTCTCATCAGTGCATTTTCCAGCTGCAGCAGGCAGATGTTTTCAGCAAAAAGCTCTAAAAACCTACTGTACGCTACCTGTCCAGTTGGTGACTATAGGTTGGGGAGATAGTGGAGCATTTACCAGCTAAAGACACAGATATTTCCCTCAGGAGTTAGACCAAAACAGATCTTAAAGGAGACCTCTGGTGGCCAGAAACACACGATTCCATATACAGTAGAGGCAGAGTGAAATTGGAACTTCTGTTCTGTTCAGCGAGTCGAGTGGCCACGGCAAGTTCAGACGTCTGTTATAACAGCAGGACAGAGACAACTGAACGCTGTTTAAGACAGCAGAGTTGGAGGAAAGAGTTAGTGAATATTATGGATATGAATGAAACCAAGTTACGACACCTGTTTCGACTGTTATCAGCTCATTAAATGTGTTATCAGTCATTATATAGATGCGGGTTAGTAGGGGCCTGCTATGCCTACTACATCGTAAAGGTGAAAGCAACACGTTGTATCACGTTTTACAACGGAATGAAACATTACGTTTTGAACACAAAAAAAACAGCTTGTTTAGGATTAGGCAACAAAACTACAACTTTGAGGTGTAGGCAACAAAACCACTTAGTTAAAGTGGCAATAGGCAGTATATTTTTGGCATCATTGGGCAAAAACTCCATAATAACCTTTAAAAAACAGGAGACTTTGGCCAATCACAGGTCATTTCAGAGAGAGCGTTTCTATTGGCTGTGCTCCGGCTGGTGGGCGGTGCTTGGTATTTCCTCATCTGATCTAAACATGGCTGCCTGGTCACAAACTCTCTCATTTTAAAGCTAAACAGTACACTACACTACAAGATGTTTCTGAAAACATTTGAGACGATAAATAAGCATTACAGTAACAGAATATTGATTCATATTTGATCAGCGCTGCCTAGTTTGACCGTTTGGTCGGAGTTTGTGAGTGATTGACAGCTGCTCAGAGACGGCAGACCTCCTCCGGTCTGTGAAATCGTGCAGATGCCATTAGGAGCACCGGAGGACACAGAGACACATGTTTTTTTCAGATTACCTGTCATACTCTACTGTCAGGATATAGTTTTATAAAAATAACTTTTTTTTAATCATACTTTCTCCATTTCTACCCACTGCAGCTTTAAGTTTAGGGAAAAACATTGTGTTTGGCTTAAAATAACTACATTTCAAAAGAGAGAGTGAAAGTTAAGGTTGTGAACACAAAGACAACTACATGTTGTTGGTTTCACACGGGATGCAATCCCCGGTCTCCTGGGTGAAAGTACTGTGTTTTCCATCACCCCCGACCTCCACCCCATATGGAGCTTCATGCTGTTTACATTACAGCACCTGACTTACAATTCTGTTCCTGTCATAACTATACAGTCACTAGAGGTCGTTGTCGTCTCCTTTTATTCCTCCTTTGGTGATCTACCATGTGAATCGATGATAAAACCTGCTAGTGGGTGCAGCAGGCCCCTTCTGACCCACATTTATGAGGCTTATAACAACTGATAACGGCCATTTAATGACCTGATAACAGTCTAACTGGCTGGTTACGATGCAGTAAGTTAGTATATATGTATATACATATATTTACATATGCATATTTAAATGCATTTTTACGGGAGCTGCAGGTATTTGTATGCTCTCACAGTAATCGTTGTTAAAAGCAAGTGCTGCAGTGGCTGCCAATTTGTCTTAGAATATGTAAATATAATCCTGGAAACATGTTTTATTTTTTCAAAAAGGTCGATAACAAAAATGCTCAATGAGAGATTGCATGAGTTACAAAAGCGAGTGGAAACAGAGGTTAACTCGGACGTGATGTCACGACTTTGGCTCTTTATTAATGCTAGTGTTGCTCCGTGTAGGCTGGATGTGCACAACTATTTGCTAATATGTGCCATAACAAATTTATAAGGTGATAGATAAAGATAATATGTCAATGTTGTGTTTACAGCCTGTTTCTGCTGCCCGCAAGTGTACAAATATGTTATTGCAGGTTAAAGGATGAATTATATATCATGTAGATTATTACTTTTAACAAGTGTAGAGCAAGGGTAACAGTAGATTTCTTCCACTTCTAAACATGTACAGATGTGACTTAAAGTTATTTTTATCTGGGTCTTTTTCCATTTACCGAGCAGCTTTGTATGGCTTGATCCATTGTGGCTTCCCAGTACTTTGTAGCCTGCAGTGTGCTGCTGAGATGATCTTGACAGGAACCGCTTCCTCTCACTTGCCCGGCGCACAGGCATTGAGAAGCACTTCAGCTACTTTTTAACATCACAACATGCTGGTGCCAGTGGCTCACTGGTCTGCCTATTGATCCAAGTCACCACATCAAGGTGAGCATCAGTGCTGCAGAGTCCATTGTGGGACCTCATCCTGAAAGAGTAGAGCTGTCCACAGCTCTAGGCGATGCCCGAAAGAGTGACAAGTGCTGAAACCACTTCAAGGGGGCTAACAGTGCCCTCAGCCCTTTCTAGTCGCCGCTTCAAAGCCGAGAGCAGCCTCTGGCAGTTCACCCCCTCCTCTTCCTCCCTCCCTCTCTACGGTCCTCTGGGGTAGCCGGTCCTCTTCTCCTCTCCGAGGGCCGTCAATGTCAAAGCATGAGTGAGTCCAGTCAAAGCTAGTCGCCCCCCTTCAACACACACATACACACACTTGTTTTTTCTTTTTTTTTATCCTTTCTCCCTTTAAGTTTTCTCTTTCCCTCTGATGCGCAGGTCCCATCCCCTCTGCATGACTGGCCCTCTCTGACAAGTGGAAATCACAGAGATCCTACTGGCAAAAGATGGAGAGTGAAGAAGACTTCAGAAACGTGTACCCTACAGCTATCAGTGTCCTGAACTCCACAATGAAGACACCAAGCACATCCTCGCTGCTATATACTATAAAAACTATAGTGAGAACATATTCACAAAAAAATGTAAAGGGGGGGGGGGTAGAGAAAAGGCTTTGCAGCATGGTGATTTTTTTTTTTTTTTTTTTCTTTCTAAGATAAATAAGTGATAGAAAAGAGGGAAGAGAGGGAGTTTTACTTTGCCAAAAGGGACCTTGGGTTTTGCCCTGTGGGCATGGCAGCTTTCATTTTCCTCTTTCCTCCGCTCATATTCCCAGTCGGTTTCCGGAGTTATGATTGAGTTTCACATATTGGAGTTATATCTGGCAGCCAGACTTGTTTATCTGCTGGGGCTGATAACTGTACTGGCCTGAGTATGAGGCAGAAAGCAAAGGGGAGGGAGGAAGAGAGTGGGAGGGAGATACAGACAGACAGACCACTCATATATTCCCATCTCCTCCAGTCTTTTCTCATTGATTTAGCATGTCTTCATCAACAGCTTGACCCAGGTACGGCTTTTTTTCTTTATCTCACACTCCAGCTTAGACCTCTGGTATGGACTTGACGAGAGAACCGACCAAGCGCGTGTCAGTCAAAGCAGCTGAAAGTGGACTAAACAAGGCCAAGGACGTCATTTCTGGGGACATATGGACGCCATATTCAAATGTTTTGATAGATTTTTGATCAAAAAGCTGCAGTTCAGATGTCTATTGTTTCTGAGATTAAAATGTCAGACTTAATTAGCTATTAATATGCTCAATAGCATATAGCACTCTGGCTGCACTTTTTGCTCTTGCACATCTGTCAATTTGCATATTTGCATGATTGTATATGTGTACTTAGGTACAAATTTCCATTTCCCTGCTCTAGCTCTGTGTTTTATTGTGTTGATGTGTCATTGATGTTGTCTTTTGTATTCTGTTTTTATGTGAACCCTGGCTGCAAAACAATTTTCCCCTCGTGGGACAATAAAGATAACCTAACCTAATATCTATTGTCTCTGATACCCATGTATTCATGAGTCAAAGTACTTAAGTTGCGATGACATCAGAAGTGAGACCAGGTTTTTTGCCACAAGGGCTCTAACTGGAAAATAGAAGTAATAGGTGACAGAGGGCAAAAACACAATTTGGCTCAATCTCACTAAAACTTTAGTGTCACAACATGTTGAAGTCAACCGGCTGTTGATTCCAGTTGAAAGGAAAGTGAGACAAAGAGACTCGGGGAAGGTTGGGAGAGGGGGGGAAAGAAAAAAGAGGACTGAGGGAAAGCGAAAGAGAGAGAGAGCAAGCAGTGCTTGCTGGACCCTGACTGCGTGCGAGGCCTCAATTATTCATGCGGCAGTGCACATGTCAAGAGCCCACAGACAAGCACAACAGCAAGGCCGAGCGCAAATCAAACAGCGCATCCGTGGGCAATGCCCACAATGCACCTGGAGGAACACACCTCGGCACATTTCTCTGTTGTTCTCGGATAAACAGAGAACAAGGCTACCTGAGCACTGCCTGATTCTCCTCAAGAGCCAAGAGCTGCTGGAACAGTCTTTGTTTGGTTGTTTTTTTATATTTACTCACTTCTTTTTTTGGCAGAGCTGTCGGTGCCAGTGGGTTCCATCTTTTCATGGCTCATTAGCCCACTGTTTCGTTCACTTTATTGTTCAGAACTAGCTATTATGCCCTTAGTGTTGTTTAAGTCCACTGCCTCCCTTTGCTGGTCCCCAACATGTCTACATTAACTAGGTTTGTCTCCTCAATTGCTGGAGGTTAACGGATGGCTCCAGACTTTCATTCTCATCTTGTCTTAGTTTATCGACCACTGCCTCGCTGTCTATTCTATTTTTTCTCTCCACATACTCCCAAGCCTGCACCCGACACTCGTGCAGACTTTTTTCAATATTATTATTGTATTGTTCAAGGCTAAAAAAACACAAAAAACATGCAGCACCAGAAATTGCAGCTAATCATTCAAGAAATACTCCAAAACTTCCTGACTTGGCTTCATTGTGGTGCAGTATGCTGCATGTTTAATTGTCTTAAAATATTCTAATGACCAAACTAAATTGACATTTTGTTTTGTGTTTAGGAGGGGTGCTATTTTACCAGACAAGGAAGATGCAGTAGCTGTTGAAGTTAACTGAACATTTGTCGTGTAAATAAAAAAATAAGCTGATTTGAGAGATGTTATTTCTCTACTTTCAACAACCTGTATAGCTGCATCAATCTCAGCCAAGCTTGTTGCCATTTCTGTGATTTTTCCGTCGTTGTTTTTCTTTCTCATACAGGAAGATGACGTTCCCATAATCCTCCCTACAAAGGTGCGATTGGCTCAGTTGTTTTTGATGGAAACAATTTGAATTACTGAAAAACGTTATTTTGACAGACAGCTCTGGGGTTGTTTTAAGGTGCCGTTTAGGTTGTTTTGAAGATGAAATCATTGACCATGACAATTGAAAAGAGCTTTTTAATCACAATAAGGCTTTCCAGGTTAAACAAAAGTATTTAAAGTGGGCAGTAATTCAGAGGTCTGGAACCAGGCTAATTTTTAAAAAGTGTACATTAAAAAAATAAATGCAATATTTTGTTGTTTATAACTCAGTATATGGAGACTTAAAGGTCCAGTGTGTAGGATCTGGCGGTAACTAGCGGTGAGGTGAGGAGATTGCAACCAACTGAAGCCTCTCCTGTGTGCCAAGCGTGTTGGAGAGTAACGGTGGCTGACCTGAAAACGCAAATGGCCCTCTCTAGAGTCATTTGCAGCAGAGCCAGTGCGTAGGTGGGAAGTGAGTGGTGAAGCGAGAGAGAGAGAGTGGCGGCAACGGGAGCGAGTAACGGGAGCGAGAAGTCTGTCATATTTGTTATTGTGTTATATGTATTTATTGTATTTTGGATTGTACATGACACTGTGATGTTATATTGTGATCCTGTTGAGATGTTGTGTAGTGTGTTTATTGTGTCTGTGTTTAGGACTGCAGATGGAAATTAGCGTCCCTGCTAAATCTGATATATAAACAATTAATGTTTGTGCACACAGTCCTTTTAAACCAAATATTTTTTTAAAAGTAAAGTAACGTTATCGACTCCGGCTCAAGCAGGAAAGTTAACAGAGTTTGGTTTGTCTGTTCTGGGCTACTGTACAAACATGGCGGCCGGAGAGGACCCACTCCCTATGTAGATATAAACGGCTCATTCTAAGGTAACGAAAACACAACGATTCTTATTATCAGGTGATTATACACTAAAGAATACATACCTATTAATATTATATTCAATTTCTGCCAATAGATCCTCCTGATTGTTACACACTGGTCCTTTAAACCATGTTTCCGAATGTTCGTGTCGCCTGTGAGGGTCTCAGCAACGTCAAAGCCCCGATCCACTGCCACTCTCTGATTGGCTCCCTGCTGTCGCTGACAGGAAGCACTCATGGGTCACCTCGGGTCGGCCTCAGGCTCACCGGAGTCTGGGACAGATGCCCACAATCCTTGGGAGGACTGTGAAGCCACACAGCCAGCAAATTTAACAAACTGCCACATGTGCAGAGCAGGGCTGTTATGCATGAGTGGGTTCGGCCAAAAATAACTAATTTACTCATACAATTTGTTTTTTTTAATTATTTTTCAATAATTTGTTGCCATAGATATATATTATAATACAAATAAACAATTACAAACATTTCTGTGAAAATAGTGTCATGATAACTGGCTGTCCTGCCATAAAGTCAACTTTTATTATGCCTATAATGTCCTTTTTTTCCAACACTGTCAGAGAAGTGTTAATCAAATTATGTGTTTTAGCACTGAGGTCATAGTTTGTGGTGCTGCATTATATTGAGAGGTGTTTCTACTGTAATATTCTACCTCTTCATGTATGTAAATAAGGATCTGTTTTCTTCTTTTTTTAAAAACAATGTTATATTTTTTAGTTTTGCACTTCATCTTATATGATTTCTTTCTTGTATGCATATTGCCCTTGTTAAGTAAGTTAAGTTTGTGACTTGCAGCTGTGAAAAGCGGTATATAAATACATTTTTCTTACTTACTTAAATAAGGATGTTTAAATATAATGCAGTCCAGTACAACACAACTTATATCTATGAATTTACACATTTCCAACAGTCTCACTAAAACCTGAACATTATGAGCTCCGTGAAGATAGATGTTATGGTAGAACAGTTATATTACATTGTAGAGGTGTACCTAATAAAGTGGCCACTGAGTGTATGTCATATGTTTTTTCATGATCTTTGTATTTTTTTTTCAGTATTTCCTCAGTTGCTTGACTTTTGCAGTTATATAAGGCCTTGCACATCCTTCAATGTACTTGTATTGTACACTTGAGACAAAAGGGAGACAACTCTTCTGTTGTCAACTCGTCATCAAGACACTATACTGACTGCAGATTTCTACAATACTTAAAATACATTATTGGCCCGATCCCTCTGCGCTTGTACCCTGAACTTAATGTTCACTGCCCTGACAGACATGAAATGTGTGTGGCACATGTTTAAGGAGCGCAGTGGCTCCGGGAAGACATTTCTTGAGACATCATTTTACCGGTCAGTGAATCCCATCTCTTCCTTCATAGGAGACTCTAACCTACAGTAAATGCAATAATCTAACATGTTTCCTCTCGACCTGCACTTCTCAACATCAATTTAGAAGTATTTTCAAGGGAGGGCACAGAAGCCCTTTGGGCCATTTGGATTTTACTGTGAATCTCCCTTCCCCTCTCCTTCCTTGTTTGCTTGTTCATGCAACATTAATATATTTTTGTGGGTGAGACGGCCTTTTGTTTTTAGAGGGTCACATTGAAGCGGCACCAAGAGGACACTTTAAAAGATGACTATGAGGATGCAAACACTTTTTTTTCTTTTATATTACATGTTCAACAAGCTTCACAGGAAATTACCTACTATAGAGTGGCTTCAGTGTGTGTGTGTGCAATAAACCCACAAAGGAACACTGCCACCATGTTTCCACTGTGGGTTGTTGGGTTTGTTCAGCAAACATCTGGGACTGATGGGGGGTTTGTATTAGCTGAAGGCCTTCCTATTGTCGCAATAAAGTGTTTGAGAGTCATCCTGCCTGTGCAAGTGTCTCCGTGTACACAAATACAGATATTCACTGTTCATTTAAGCCCAAGACCATAGCTCATACTTTCCATCCACCTGTAAGATTTCTATCAGAGGTAAGTGAGGGGAATACAGGGGCAAAATAAATACAAGCACTGATACTTTTCTGGATTGTATACCATACAGCATCCTCTTTACACTCAGAGATTTATCAGCGGGTTGATTCTCTCCCCTTAAACTCCGAGCAGCCAACCTTGGCGTTCTCCGTAGAGGCAAATAAGAAATTGTGTGAGTTGAATATTGCATTGTGTTTATGTTTTGATATCTATTGTGAGAACTGCACACAGGTTTGACGTCTGCTCAGATAGCTGCTGGGTTAATAAAGGCTGACAAGCAACATGACGGGAACTGTGTGTGGAAATGTATTATTTTGTGTGCATTTCCTGAAAGGCATAAAGTGTTCCCACAGGTTATAGATATATATTATAGGTATATATATTTAAAGGATAGCTTGAAACAATAATAACATGCCCAGTTTGGACATGAGGAACAATTAAAGCAAATAAAAACTGTTTTAATGTACATGTGGGCACGTGAATGTTGAAACAACAATGGGTTGAAAAAATGTGAACATATCCTTTAATATTACACAATACTCTGTTCTGGGTCAGACTGATCTCATACACCGTTCATACCTACGAAAAGTTATGCACTGTAATTTGTATATATCCCACAAAATCAATTTGTATGTTGTGAACCAGGAAGTATAAAGAGCGACAAACACCATGTAGGGAGGAGGTCGGGGTGGATGGTTGGGTCCAAAAACAATGAACTTTCATCCAGGAGACCGGTGTTTGAAACCAGTAGTCAACGTTGATCTATTTGTCATGTAATATCTGTAAGTTACGCCACTTCGGAAGTTATCTTTACCCAAACGATGACCTTTTCCTAAACCTAACTAAGTAGTTTTGTTGCCTAAACCTAACTAAGTTGTTTCCTGTGAGGTTTAATTTGAAAAGACAGGAGCAGAAATTGACACGTGCGTCACATATTGCTGGACATTTGTAAACGCACAGAAAATGAGGAATAACTTTTCTTAAAAAATTATACGGGGATATGAGGATACGTTGTCTGGGTAAATATGATGTGAATATACAGAAGGCCTACCTAATTTTCAATGGCCTTTGTTGCTCTTAGAGGTTTTAATGTTTTAGTATTTTATAATCTTTTATTTATAAAATGCTCTTACAAGTTTTATTCTGTTTCTGTTTTTTAGATTTGTGCACATATTATAATTGCCTTGTATTTTCCAATTGCAACCTATTGTTGTTTTGTTGCTTTTGTTGATGATATTTTACTCGCTGTTCCCTTTACAGCACTTTGGTCAACTTGATTTTTAAACGTGCTATATAAATAGACTTGACTTGACTAAGTATTTTGCAATTAACGTCATGTCTCGTTTGTGTAAAAGTGACAAGTTTACTTAGACTTATAAAACCTTAATGTCCCCAATGGGGCAATTTGTGATACAGCACAGTAAACAATACATATAGACACAATTAAAACAAATGATAACAAAACAAACGTCCATGATCGTGATCTATCAATAAATGAGACATATATTTCACATCCCTATGTATTGCACGACCCCCGGTCTGTGATGAAATATGTAATTGTATTGCAAGTTGCCCTACTACAGCTTGTTAAGTTGTTGTCTTCTCGGATATCCCCATAACGTGAATGCTTGTCTTCGTCTGTGGACTACATGAGGTATGGCAAATATTAGCTGACACGAAAGAACAATTAAAACTTGCTAAATTTTTCTCGTAGATGGTAAGATGGCCAAGCCGACTTGTCTTGTTTCTGGATCACAACCTCAACTTCTTCTACTCTGTTTACTGGCAGATTACAGTCTGTAGCGCCAACTTCTGACCAAACTATGCTGTAGCTAACAAACCCAGTTTATTCCCTCCAAACCAGTTGATGGAAATGCGCCTAATTAGCTTTTCTTTTTTGCGACAATTAAAAGGTTTAATTAAAATTTGTTTGATAATTGAATAGAAACAGTGACTACTGTTTTTCCTTTGGTTAATGAAAAAATAAATGCCTAAAAACTATTAATGAAAAACTGAAGGTGGAAGGATGGCGGGTCTGCAGTGAAATTATTAAAATGTGTGGAGCGGTAATTAGCACAGCCTCTGTGAACTGCCAGACTCGAGTTAATCACACCCTCACTGAGGTGGCATTGGCCAGATATAGATGAACACACACACACACACACACACACACACAGAGCTCTTCCCCATATCTCTGCAAGCAAGCAAAACAGACTCACTCTACCAAGTAAACACAGTCGGCCACGTTGGTGTGCTGTGCAGACAGCGAAAGCCAGCGCAGCGGCGTGCTGCCCTGCGATGGCACCGGTGACTGCTTTATCAGCATCCCATCATTTATGTTGTGTTAATTAGGTCCCTGTGGCTGCGGCTGGCTGGTAGTGGTGGCTGGTCCCGTGAAGGGGGAGAAGGATGGAGGCGAGGAAAGAAAAAGGAAGGGGTGGTCCTCACAGACATAGTCACATTAACATGCCCTCAGCAAAGGCACCAAACTGAGATACAGACATGTCATAATTAATGTTAGTGAATTATTAATGCGGCTGTGTTTGTGTGTGCAAGCTCTTGTGATTTTGCATGTTTATCCGCAGCCTCCTGTGATTTAGAGAGAGAAACATTCACTCCGAGCTGCCTCCTTCCTTCAGCGATGAGGACAAATGTCATCATCTGGAACCCGGGGTGAAGCTCAGCTGCCGTAAGGCCCCCAGCTCAGCCGTCTTACCTGCTCATTAGCTCAGGACGAGGTCAGCGGGTCAGGCAGGGGAGAGCCGCAGCACGCCGGCGCCACGGTGCACAGGGGCCGACACACAGGCGGTCCTGCAGGCCCTGCCACCGTGTTATTAGCTCACAGTCATGCTGCCGAGGGCCGGTGCAGGTCGCACACTATGCTCCTCCACCACAGCTCCTATGAGGATCCTACAAGTACACAAACACACGCTAAGCTGTGAACAGTAGAATATAAAACACTCATAGAGAGTACTTCCCAGAAAAGGATGAAAACTTGCACATACACACACACATAAAATGGAAAGGCTGAGTGGTATTAGGATCCATATTGACAGAGTGGAATCCCATAAGCACCCGCATTCTCTCCGTATGTCAAATATTCCTCGAGGTGCGGATCATTCAGTTTTATTACCTTGTTTTAAAATTCAATTGCACAGGAGATTTAAGTCTTTCGGTGGAATAAAAACACACACATACATACTTACACACATTCTCTGGAGGTATTACTATTACTATTACTGTATTACTGACAAAGTGGAATACAGATTAAAGGACCAATCCTTAATTTTTGTGACCATATATATTTGAGTTAAATCCACTTTTAGGCCTGTATTTGAGGAGTTTGACCCACAGATGAATAAATATACGGTACTTGTACTTAACTTGAGTATTTCCATTTCATGCTACTTTATACTTCAACTCAGCTACATTTAAAAGGGAAATATTGTACTTTTTACTCTACTACATTTTTTTTAAATAACAGTGTGTAACATTTCGGGGGATCTATTAGCAGAAATGGAATATAATATTCATATCTATGTGTTCATTAGTGTATAATCATACACGTTACCTTAGAATGATCCCTTCATATCTACATAGGGAGCGGGTCCTCTTCACGGAGTCCGCCATGTTGTAGTGTTATTATGGATGGCCTCTGAGCGAGGAGAACGGCGCTACCACAGTTTTGCACTCGCGGCTTACCACGTTCCTGGAAAAGGAAAAGTGAGCGGTTAGTTGCAATCTGCAACCACACCACTAGATGCCGCCAAATCCTACACACTGTACGTTTAGCAGACTTTATAAATAACGATTTTTAATTACAAAACATGAGTTTATGAAATACGATGCATTATTAGATTAAACTACCTATTTACAGATACATGCATCAGTAATATCCATCCAGTAATACTATACATAGTAATTTAACACTTATGGGCACCATTCCTGTGTCGAGTTCACTTTTGAATTTTTGATACTTTATGTACTTTTACTTACATAAGATTTTGAATGCAGGACTTTTACCGGTTATGTAGTATTTTTACATTGTGGTATTTTTACTCCTCCACAACAGAAGTGTGCAAACATTATGATTAAAACAAACAGCATCAGAAAACTATAACTGAGATTTAGTTGTTGAGAAAATAATCTCACCACAAGGATCATTTTGGTTCTGTAACTTTCGATCATATTGAATTTTGTCAGTTGAAATGAAGTTGTAGATGTTTGAATTTCCGTTTTGTCTGAGCATTTTAGGGACTTCTCACCTGCGTTGGCTTGAATCTGAGGTTCAAAGTTCAGTCTTAACCTTGGAAACAGTAGTTGAGAAAACAATCTCACCACGTCTATTGTCTAGTGTTGTAAATTTGTGTTTTATTGATTGTTTTTACTGTTTTATCATTTTATTCATTTATTTTTTTAATTATTTTTTAATTATGTAAAGCACTGTTATTATATAGTTGTTGTGTTAGTGTTAGTTCATAAAAGGCCTGCCAATCAATTTGGGAGTATTATAAAGGGTTCCCTCTTTTGGAGCTTCCCTTTTGATCACTTTGAATTTGTGATTGTGCCTTTAAAGTAAGAACTTGTGATTTTCTTTTATATGTTCGTATTGAATTATGTAGACATTGAACCTATGTTGCTGGTCAGTGGAGAAAAACACAAGTTATATTGAAATATTTTTAATAAACTGTACAATCTGAACAGAGGAGCCATGGTCACCACTGCTGGGATGTCACATTTCTTTAACTTATGTAACTTCATTTGATCTTGCATTGAGTGTTGCAGCACTTGTGATACATTTCAGAAATCGAAACCGTTTCACACCCAGTCAACAACATAATTTATGCATCTGAAGCAATGAGGGAATATTTGAACACACATTACAGAGGCATGGCAGTTTTATATTTTCTTTTACATACCCTATATAGAACCCCCCCAACCCCAAGACATTTAAATTGCTAATCACTACATAGCTTTAATATCATACAGACAATAAATAATTTAGACAAATGTCCAGTCGGCATAATTCATTAACTCTCGCTCAAATCCCTCTTTATTTCCAATCTGTCCAACCTTGAAACACTTTAATCCGCCGATGTTAAATGAGATAAAATCATAATTATGGCAGCAGTGGCTGTTATTTAAACCAGATCAAGGACAAGAAGGACTGCGGGGATGGAGGGATGTAGCATGGATAGCCATGCAGGAAGAGGAGGAGGAGGAGGAGAGGGCTGTAAATGGGCCAAATCCTCCCAGACCCTTGGCACTTTGTAGAGGGTGTATTTTAAACCCATAGACCATGAATGTCTTCATGAACTAAAAACTAACCTTTTAATGGCCACACAGGGAAAGTACAAAAGTAAATCTAGGCTTTTCAAGTGAGTTGAAACAGATACAGACCATTCATAGTGTCATGTTAAGATGCTTTTTGTGTTTTACTGTAACACCAACATTCATACAATTTGTCTGATAGTACCACTGGAGCCGAACGCAACCCAACGCAACGCTGTTTACCATTTGTGCATTGGTATCTGGCAATGTCCAAGCGTTGGAGCAGTTTACGTCACTCTTGCATCAGTGAGCTTTGAATAAAAGAAATAAAGTTTGTCTCCTGCGTGTGTCTTGAGCTGCACGTGTAAACAAGCAGAGCCTTGGAGTATCTATGACTGTGGGGTCAGGAGTGGAGGAGTCACTGATGGAGAGAAAACTGTTATTTGATAGCAGTCTGGTCCAGATGACTTTGGCTGGGTGTGGACGCCATGAAGAGGTGTGCTTGTGTGTGTGTGTGTGTGTGTGTGTGTGTGTGTGTGTGTGTGTGTGTGTGTGTGTGTGGTGGTGGACAGTGGCCAGAATAGCAGCCGTCTGTGTTTGTGCAGCAGCGGGCCAAGAGGAGCACGTCTGCGTCGTAGCCACAACCTTCAGTGCCCTGCCCGTGCAAAGCCACCTTAGCCCCGGCTGCAGAAATACAGGAAAACCACTGCAGGAATAACAAGTCCAAAGATGTTGGATAACATCAAGTCTCTATCCACAAAAGTCAAGAATGAACATGAAGAATGTCAATGTTTGCGCAGAGAGAGAGAGAAAAAAAAAGACATCTTAAAATATACATTTATTCAGAGCCTGTGCAAGATCAAACAGTAAAATTGATCTGCTCTTCCTTCAACCCTCGCTCTGCACCCTCCCCTCGATTCCCCTTCTCACCAAGTATCGACTTTCCACACGGGGCCATCGCCATGACGACTCCAGCCTGGCCCGCTGTCACCTCTCCTCAGGGCAGAACCCTGACTATTATGGGATACGGTTCATTTGACTGCCTTGGGCAAAGATGTGTTTGGAGGAGAGCGCACAGAGCCCCATTCACATACACACTGTCTCTTTCACACACACACACACACAATCATAGACTTCTTAACTGGGCCCTCTTGTCTCACAGCAGCGAGCCACTGTTTCCCAGGGGCCCCCTACAGACCACAAACTACAGTCTAATCAAGACTATGAATGTGAGCCAAACTAATGCTACAACTCTCCAGGATCCTCTTGCATTGATCCAAAAGGAAATCAGATTACTCACTGCAACCCATCACATTTAATTAATCAGTCAGTTCCTTTAAATTGCTTCGTCGCTGACACTTTTTACAGCAAAAGAAATGTTAGGAAACGTCCAAAATGCTAAAAGATTTTGCAAAGGTATAGGAAGTGACCAAAATTTAAAGTGACATCCTCCTGTAGTCATTTCAATTGGTTTTAAAGGTGTGAAAAGTTTTGAAACATTTTTGCAAAAGAAAAGGAAGTAACATGGAAACATATTAAGGATTTAAACAACTATAACAGTAACAATATCCAGAAATAAGACTTACACAAGACATTTATACTCTATATAAATATAAATCTATATGACAGTGGGCTGGATGTTAAAGGATGAGAGCGGTGATATTCCAGACTTTTGTTATTTTCAACAAATCCCATGAAAAGATCGCTGCGTTCCAAATCGCATACTTGTTCCTTTTACTTTTAGTGCGTACTACAGCCCTTACAAAGTATGTTGCATGAAGTATGCCCTGACCGTCTTGCTCTTATATCCCCTACGCAGAGGATTGTGGTTCAGAATAGCCAGGAATGCATGCTGGCTTGCATACTGCAAAATGCGACCAGATGCAGTCGGACATCCTGGTAATTACAGCATTTGACATATGTATTGGGACATACTAAATCTTTTTCTGGCATACTAAATAGTATGGTAGTATGGGTATAGGAACGCACAAGAAGTCTCTCAATACTTCCTGACTTCCCCGGCCTGTCTGCTTTTCTCTGTCCCAAGCCAAGTCATTAAAATCTTATCGCATATAAAAAATATATGTCATGAATATAAAAATGTCATTATTTGAAAAGGCTGGTTAATGTCCTAAAACAGCTGGGCACTGTGATTGTCAATGAATCCTAAGACCAAAACCAACAAGGCATTCGTTTTTAGTCTCTCAGAACCTTCTGACTTCCATTGTTTGCGGCGCTCAACCCCCAAAAACACTGGTTTATCATTTATTTATTATTTTTTAAAAATGGGTCACAAAAATATAATTATTCAAAACAAAAAAACACACAGCTGAGCACTGTAGTTTTTAGCAAATGTTACTCAAACAGGACTAACTACTGCATTTGTTGGGGACTATTTTCAGCAGCGGATTAATACACATTGGTGCTCAAGTGAGTACAACAGTAGGATGGTCTATGTGGGATTGAGTCAAAATAAACTACAGCAACCACGTTCATTGTAATAAAGCAACATGTCACCCAGCGCAACAGTGTGGCTCATTAATATGTTTTTTGTTTAATAGTTTTTGGACAACAATGGAGCTCTATGGTACAGAGGAAGAAGATATATCAGACTTTAGCTGCAGAGCCAAAAGTTGCTGGTATGAATTCATTGTTGGTTTTGGTCTTTGTTGTTGCAAATCAAAAATATAGAATATCACCAGACTTAATCATAGGTTAAACTATATCTATAGATAGTACTGAGTCATTTATACTCACGAAAAAGAAACATTACGTGTCAACAGGCTAAATACACCCACTTCAGAATATACCAAATGTACAGTACAGTAATATAACAGATCAGTCAGTGAGATACAGTATCTGCAGATGTGACACAGTTAGTCAGAACATCTAGCTTTGTGTGTATCATCATATAATGTAACTTGTCAGTGGTGAAATTTGGAGCCACTCCATTGCATTGTCACAGTTTTTAAGCTCGCATAATGCAACATAACTGGAGGTTCATTTTATTCAACAGTCGAGTAGAGTTTATAGACTACAGAGTCCAAAGTCCGAAACACAATTCATTTGATAGCATAAGTGAAGAAGTGCTGTTGTGGCTGGACGGACGCTGGGTTTGGTCCAGTGGTGCAGATATGGATGCAACAGCTCCTGTGGAGGCAGATCTCAAATTGGTCAGAGAGGAGGATCAATACCACCAGGAACAGATAGAGAGAATGATGGGCATCACAGGCATCTCACTGAAGTAAATTACATTAGAAACTGAGACACTGATTCATGATGAAAAAAAGTAGAGGAAGGAGGAAAAAACAGCCAGAGGGAGTTTTTTCAGGATAAGTCAGCTCTTAAATTGATGGACTCTCAGTTCCAGAAACATCAGGTTATCGTTTGTAGTCTGAAGTCGATTTTTCAGTTAAGGATTTTCCAGTTTTGGGGGTTATTTGGGTGTGTATTTTATTTGCTGCCAGTACTTTGTTTGAAATAGTGATTAATGTGACATTTGTATTGGAAAAAGAGTTGAATCTGTTATCCTAAACCTCCAGAATCCCTATAAAAACAGGTAATGATTGTTTATACAACAACATTTCATATTCCCTTCAGTGTGGTATTAATAGAATATGTTTACAGGATGCAATTGAGGAAGAAGCATTCAGATCTTCTGATTAAGTAAAAGTACTCAAATATTATTAGGAAAATACCAAGCTGCCACCTCCGGTGCTGAAAAATGTAGCGCAATGAACGCGAAAGAGCCAAAAACTGCAGTTCTTCAAATGGTCACTTAATGTTGGCTCCTAAAGCAAGTCAATGTCCATAGACCCCCATGTTAAAATACCCAACGTTACAGCAGAAATAAACATGTTTGCAGCCCGGTACAAAAAACGGTTTTGGTCTTTATAGCTAATATAAAATTGATATAGCTAATTACATTTTTCTGTGACCTGGAGGCGTGTTCAAATGTTTCAGGCAGGAAAAAATTCTTTGTAAAATAGGTAAACATGTCAGGAGTCACAGGATCTGTTTACTGATTGGCTGCGGGTCCTCTCTGGCTGCACTTCGCCACTAAAAGTTCAACTTCTCCCAACTTTTAGTTTGGCTGCACTTTGCAGCAGAATCAAACGCCCGCAGCTTTTCATAAACATTGCCTATAAGCTCGCCGCAGGCCGCACTTCGCCGCTGCTCTGGTGTGAATTTGGCGTTAGGCTGTGTTGTCACTGCCAAGATGCCGACGGCCGGAGGCACCCACTTTGAGCTTCACAACGGCTCTTCAGAAACCTATGGATGACGTCACAGAGACTACGTCTAAATTTTATACAGTCTATGGAAAATATACTTAAAGTATTAAAAGTAAAAGTACTCATAATGCAGATAAATGCCCCCCCAGTGGGTGTTATACTATTATATGTTATTGGATTATGAATTCTGATGCATTAGTGTGCATCATAAGCTCATTATATGTTTTGGGTGTGAAATTCTGCAAAGTAACTCGCAACTAAAGCTGAGTTAAAGTGGCACAAAATGGAAACACAAGTAATTTGTACAATACATGAGTAAATGTACTAAGTTACATTCCACCAATGGCAAGAAGTGAATAAGGTCCTCACAAGCCTGTCAAAGTGGTTTGTGGAATATGGGCCACAAATTAAATAAAAAATGTCCGGAGCAGAGTGAGTCTGTGCTCCAATTCCTTGACCTAAAGCTCCTCCTCTGGTCAGAGCTCATCAACAACGGATTTATTTTTTAAAGCTCGTCTGCTGGCGATCATGATCTCTGCTTCTCTGCAGTCCGTCATGTTGGGTATCCGCCCCCAGCCTCTCGTGTGAAGTGACAGTGTAGAAGTAGGTGACCAGTGGGTGGCCCCCGTGAGAGCCAGCCCGGAGGTCAGCCGGTCACTGTCCCTACGAGGCAGCCCTGCGGCGGGTCACCTGCTGCCCGCTTTCCCCTCGTTATTTATCTCTCCCTGACACTTCATTCCTCTTCCTGTCAAAGCCCCTCCTCTTCCATCTCCCCATTTTCTCCTCTCCTCTGCTGAGTTTGGCACCGGTCCTCCGATCTTTTCGCCAATACCGGCTACACGGGCCAAAGCGTGCTGAGTCGACCCCTTCCTATCACCCCCGTCCGGGTCATATGACATCCAGCTTCAGGGGCCTCCCTAACGATGGGGGCCGGGCCACGGGCCCATAAGTGAAAGTCCACAGTGTGTGAGTTGCTCTGGCCGGCTGGAGGGGCTCCTCTCAGCGGTCCAACAGAGGGGTAATTACCTCCCCAAGTTGGTCTTGGAACTGGACTTCTTGCCCCCTGAAGTCTCCGCGGACTGACCGGGACGCGGCACCCCCTTTCATTAGGAGAGCAGCTTACGGTGGGAGAGCCTCGAAAAACAGACAAAGTGAAGGCCCTCCTTTGGCTGGTGATAAATTGGTTTGCCTCGCAGACGGAGGAGGGGGTGGAGAATGACACTCAGAGGACATGAAGGGGATGAGGAAGTCACAAATACAGTGCAGGAGAAGAGGGATTTTGTAGATAAAAATATCTTAAGCTGAAGGTACAGAAGAGATGAGACACAGGAGCTGTGCAGTTTGGCCTCTATTCTGGGTGTATTAGCTGGGGGAGCTTGCACATCAAGGACAGACCCAAACTGTGAGCAAGTGGCAGGCATTAACATCAATGTAGCACAGGGTTATCACAGGAAAGTAATACGCTCAGTCACTTAGCCATGATCATCCCAGGTTTCTGTACCTTCCTCTACCTCCCAGTGATCACAGCCAGTATAAAGTGACATGGTAAGGAGAAAAAAGGAGCCGAGTGAACATGTAATTAGCAAGTGGTTTCATGTAAGTGCTCTTTGATTTATAATTCAGCATAGCGAGAACCCCTGCTACCCAAGGCTAGTGCTCCTCTGAATTAGCCCTGCGACTGGGAGAGGCTGCAGCGAGCGGGGGGGGAGAACCAACCTGACTAATTTGTGCTCTGTTTGAGGTGGGTTTAAAAAGGGAAGGAGACGTGAGGTCCATACCTGTACCTGCGAGGCGTCAGATCATAGAATATATGGCATAGGGAGGTTTAAGGATGAACTGTTATGTAGGCATCTCTCTCTCTGATGAGATGAAATGATGCTCAGAGACTTTGCAACTGAAGTTTCGAGAGAAAAGTTTGATATGATGAAAGCTGCTCATTTGTAATGTGACTCAGCAGTAAAGTACTGATTTATTTGCACATGACAACATACACTTGAAGATAGTTTTACAGTTTTTCAAACCTGTGTATGGAGTTATTTTCTATGGGAATTGAGCAACATTATTCCCCCCTCTAACTGCATCTTTGATACGGGAGGCTTTTCTGTCAGCAGTGGCCTCATTTCTCCTCCGCTCAGCTTGGTACATACTGGATTCTCTTTGGTTCCCCATGGGTCCAATGATCCCCTGATCATCCTATATTCTGACGCCCTTATAAAGCTAATGTGCTGATTTTACGTTTTCAACCTGCCGTGATCCCCCGCAATCCCCTCTGTTGCCTCCGGTTCCGCTTTCACACTCAAGTGAGGATCCGCCGCCGCTTTGATCACAGTCCCCCGTTAAAGGTTTAAAACGTCTCAATTCCTGACGATTGTTGGGGCCTCTGTGGTTTACGTTAAGCATTTCCCCATGCCCCCTGTCCAACTCCACCACTACTAAATGAGGTACCCACTCTCCCAGCTTCCCATCCCAGCGCTGCTTTCAAGTTCCCCCGATTGGGTGCCGCAGCTGTAAGCCCTAGATTTTGTCTCCTCCATCTTTGTCAAGCCCATTTGCCAAATACAAAAAAGACCCAATAAGCTGGGTCTTCATCGCTGCTCTCCAAAGTAATCCCCAGATCTCCCACTCTCCCGAAAATCAATGCAAAGGTTGAGATGAGGTGAAACTCCCTTCTTAACTCATCGGGCTGGGAAGTGATAAAGTCTTAGGATCACTTTTTTGGTAATCATTGTGGCTCCATGATGAAACTAATTGTCCTATTTCATGCAGCCTCACAGCTTTGCAACATGTCCTTTATCAAAACACTTAGAAAACAGAAGAAGAAGGTGTTGATACTGTGCTGCTAGGCGTGTTTAAGGCAGGAAAAATACTCCAAAACAAACTTAGAGCAACATAGTTAAGTGCTATTGGATAATGAGACAGCAAACAGTTACTTAACAGAGCAACGATAGCACCCCACTTGTCGAATATCAGCCCAATATTCACTCACTGTTTAGCTCCTGAGAAAAATATCTGGGTCACTCTGGCTTTGGGATGTTTGACTTTCTTCACCAGATACTCATTTATTTTGGCTCTCTGCCATTTCATGCTGGGCAGGTATCATACAGTTGGCTTGTGTGAGCTTGTTTGCTGGAACAGGTTCCCACAATTTATATGGAGGGTTTGGTGAAAACCATTAGAATTGGAGTAGTAAAGTGAGTAAAATGTTGTCATCCTATCTAAGTCTTGGGTAATTAACATAACAAAATAACGTAACAAATATTGTATTTTCAATATATTTTTTTTTGCAACTTTGGGCCAATGTAACAAGCTGTATTGACATATGTTGTTAGCTCATGTGAGCTAACAGCTGCCTATTTACACATCCAGCTGACACGGAGCAACATTATAATTTATTTGATGTCCTGTTTCTGGCCACCTGGTGAATGTAAGTCCAGTATTCACTCTCCTTTTAGATCCGTTTTGGCTCTCTAGCAACTGCTGAGGGGAAACTTTGGCTTTTTAGCGGCTAAACTATGCTAGAGTCGCTGACTTCGCCTGGTTCCGTTTGGTGCTAGGTAGCATACAGTGTTTTTTTTTTCTTTTGCTGAAACCAGATGATGAGAGCGGTGATGGTAAACCAAAACAAAATAGTTTAGGGGCTGTAAAATCAAAAGCTTTGTAAAACTGAGAGAAACTGCAGAGTCTGTTATCTTATGAAAAGTTATTCCTCATTTTTCGTGCATTTTCTTATGAATATCCAGCAACAAGTGTCTATCTCTGCTCGTTACATGCATATAGTCTTTTCAAAATAAACTTCCGTCTTCACAGGAAACAACTTGGTTAAGTTTAGGCAATAAATCAACTTGGTTATGATTAGGCAACAAAACTACTTAGTTATGTTTAGGAAAAGATTGTGGTTTGGGTTAAAACGGAAGTAAAGTAACTAAAGTACGGAAGTTACGTGGCAAATAAATCAACATTGACTTCTGGTTTCACACGGGATATGGCGAAAGTCTGGTGTTTTCTGACCCAAACATCCACCCCGAGCCGTGGATTGTAATTGATTTTGTGGGATATACTGTAAAGAAATTACAGTGCATTACTTTTCGTAGGTATAGCTACAAACAGTGAATGAGAACAGCCTGATTAGTAGACCCCATTCACATTATACGCAGCAATTTGATTCCTTGTTGAATTTAAAATATTGATTAGAGCAGTTTTAATGGAGCTTTAAACACTTAACGTTTGTTTTTTAATGCAAATAAACTGTTGCTTTTGGATATCACCTCGAACAAAGCAGTTAGCCGGTTGTGATTGAACCAACCCAAACTGCTGCCTCTGCATCGGTGAGGTCTGGTATAGAGAAAGAGGGCTAGTGCTGGGACAGCAGTAAATCTGCCAGCCAGCCTTGGCTAATGTCAGCCTGATGGAGGCTCCAAACCAGTGGGGTGGGATGTTCCGCTACAACCCTCTGCCCTATGGTCTACCGTCATAATTAATATGTTGTTGTATCAAAGTTGAAGCATTTGCCTCCGAAATGTCCCGCGCCCAGCCCCCTTATTAAAGACCTGACCTCCAAGCAGCTGAAGGTTGCTCTGCAAACTTGGCACACCCCCGAGCGAAAACATCTGCTTTCCTCACAGGCAGGACCGCCACGGACCCCATGTCTCAGCTGGTTCCCACAGCTCAGAGAGAGAGCCCTTCCCCTGTCCTCACGCACTGACCCCCACATTTATAACCCCCACCCCCACCGCCGCCGAGACCTCCTCAAGCCTTGGGCCCAGGCCTGGACCTCTCCATCACCTCGCCCTCTTCCCCCGTCCACGTGTAGTAGCGTGCCAGTGTGGTCACTTTACTGCTGAGAGGACTGCTCCTGTCTTGTTATCCCCACATCACAGCCTGTCGAGAGGAAGGGAGGGATGCGAGGGAGGGAAGGCATGGAGGGAGAGGGGGAGGAGGCATCTGCGCTGCTCCCACAAAGCGGCGACTGTTGGAACGCTGACAGAAGCATCTGTCATCCCCTGCCTTCACACACTCACCTGCTGTCCGAGGCCCTGACTCTTTCTATCTTCCTCCTTTACTCTCTCTCTCTCTCCTCGCTCCTGCCTCTCGGTGCTTTCTTGGTGATTGTGTGAAGCTCTTGGACGCCTCCTTTAGAAATCCCACAAACTACCTCCTCGCATCCTCTCTCTTAAATGAACCAGAGCCCTCCGTGCCAGTCTACTCTACACAAGCGAACATGCAGATTTCTATTAAATATGTGCTGGGATTATTTTAAAGTCGTTTTGCACAAGCCTAAATAATGCAAGTTTTTTTAACCATCATAATAATGCAAAGGGAAACCCTCCAACATGTACTATAAGACGACAACTACGCAGAAGTACATGAGATTCTGCTTTGCCAAGTCCTTGCCAAATTCAGCAGTATTTATTAACAAATATTGCCATGGTGTTAATGAATGTACTGACCTGTCTTGCGACCACTTTATCATTCTCCAGTGGCACCCCCGTCCATTCCCCTAACATGCTGAAGGGTTGCCAGCAGTAAGGGGAAAGATGCCAATCCATGTGTATGACACACACATAAAAAAACACACACAGGCTCAAGGACACCATCGCTCATTCAAGTCCAGGGAAGGTGCCCTTCAGATGAGGCCACACGGGAAAGCAAAAACCTAAAATCAATGATTTTGCACAAAGTTTGAAGCAGAAAAACCTTTATAAATTTCCATCAGTATTCCATCAGTCCTCAGTTAGACTGAGTAACAGCAAATGAGGTTACTTAGGGTGAGCTCTCTTCTTTTTTTCCCCTGTTTAAGAGTTTTTTGGGAGTTTTTCCTTATTCAAAAAGAGAGTTTAAGGATAAAAGATGTTGTACAGATTGTAAAGCCCTTTGAGGAAAATTTGTGATTTTGGGCAATATAAATAATATTTAACATTACTTAAAGGTTGCTGCACGGTGTGTGAATTTGCTCACATGCATGTACACTGGGGATGTTGTGATATACCGGTACTGATGATAACCGTGATATTTAAAAATGAAATATGTTAGTAATACACATATGATAATATTGTGTAAATAATCCAGTGCCTCATAAATTATTTTACATATACAGTTATGGTTACAGACTCTCTCTCCACCTCCCTACACTCGTATTTTGAGTGTAATTCATTTGCCAAAAAAGAGGCAACAATACACAATAAACAAAGTTAAAGAGGAATTTGACTGATAGCATTATTATTATTATTATCTTTCAAATTTCCTATCAATATCATGATAATATCGTTAGCGTGTAGTGAAAATCTGATATTGTGACAGCCCTATATTCAAACATAGATCATATAGGCTACACACAAAACTTGATTCTGCAAAGAGATTGTTTATAAAATACGTGTTTGCTTTTATAATTTATCCCAAAAAGAACTTGTATCATATGGATTTTTTTTAATCTTAGATTAATATTTGATATTGACATATGATAGTTTCATTCTATTCTAACCAACTGTCTGCTGGACGTTGTTCTCAAACTCTGTCCTCTTTTTCAGTCCGCTGATTTGGCCACACAACCAGTCATGGAAGAAGTAAAGACCTTTTACTTTACTAAAAGGAGAAAAAAATAAATAAATGTCCTGCTTTGAAAATGTAACTCAAGTAATAGTTTGTAATTGTTATCAGCAAAATGTACTTAAAGTTGTAAGTAAAGGTACTCTGCAAAAATGTGTTATACTTTTACATATTATATCATAAAATTAGTACTGGCGTTAATGCATCTAACATTTTATTTCATTATCAATTAAAGCTAGGGTCGGTAATGCTGAGAAGCCAGAGTACACTAGATTTTAAAACCAGCCCAGTGTTGCCAACTCTCTTCCAGTGAAAGTAACTAGCAGCACTAGCTCCAAAAGTCACTAAATCAAGATAGAAAGATGCCAAGTCGGCAACACTGACAGTCCGTCGCTTCAGGCCTCCCTCCAAAGCCACTCCCCCAAAATCATCATTATGAACGTAAACAGACAGGCCGGAGTGAAGTGATTGGACGGGTTTATTACAGTCCTGCGACAACCACACATACTTTTTTTTCTTCTTCTTTTTGTCAGAGCATTTGATTTATTGATTTCTGTCGGAATGTAATGAGAATTTCAACAAATAAAACAAAACTGTTTTTGAACACTGCCAATCCTACCTTTAATCTGCCAACACTATTTTGTCGATAAAATGTCAGACATAGTAAAAAACGCCTGCTGTACTTTCCCACATCTCAAGGTAACGTCTTCAAATGTCTTGTTTTATCCAAACAACAGTCCAAAATCCAAAGGTATCCAGTTTATTATCATGTATGACAAAGAAATTGTGACATTTGAGAAGCTGAAACCAGCAAATGTTTGCTTAAAAGAAGACTAAAAGGATTCTTTTTATTATCGTTTTGACTAATATTTGCATCTCTTATTGTGTAAGTAGTGTTTTAGTATTGCAGTTATTCATGGTGAAGCTAGTTTTACTATTTTATTTGCTGCTGCCTTGTTTAATCTACAACAATGCATCTTTTTATATAAACCTGTCACTTTTAATCTGGAAAATAACTTGTAACTAAAGCTGTCAAATAAACGTAGTGGGGTAAAAAGTACATTATTTCCTTGTGATATCCACGAAGTAAAGTAGCATGAAGTAGAAATACTCAAGTAAAGAGCCTCAGAATTCATCCTGAGGATAGAACTAGAAGTACAATTAATTTAAGAGTTTACTAAACTAATGAAATAGGTTAGTGCATTCATCACAGAGCTTGTTTTTATTGTTTATTCATTTCCGCATGAACCAGCACATGTTACTATGACATCCAAGCTCACCTGTCTGTGTGTCTCTGTGCTGATCGCAGTACAGCATCTATCTGTGCAGCAGCTCTATAGATCTATACTAAACAATGGAGAACATGTAAGGCGAATGCCTTTCCTGAAACCTGAACCCCTTTCTGGGTTGTCTCATTGCCATGATGTGCCAGAGGGCAGCAGTAAAGAGTAGGGAGGTGCTTTTGAATGGCACTGGTCATATATATAAAGTAGCTTCTCTCAGCATGTGAGCGAGGACGCCGCAAAGAAGAGAGGCAGGTTAACAAATGAGTGAGGAAGGATAGCAGGACTTTGTGGCCCTCGGAGACAGAGTGGGTTGGGATGTTCTGCCAACACCTCGTCTGCCAGGGTGAAGGATACACACTCACATTCACATCCACACACACACACACACTGTCATCTCTCTATAGCTCCATCCCTGGCCTCTGTTAGAGCCGTGTGTCTGAGCAGGAACCCCACTAAGCTGGCTGGGGTCCAACACCAAGGTCTCTCACCTGGCAGGCTGGGCAGGGGGCCGGTAGCTCCTGTGAGTTATTCCTGGGCATAGACCTGGGTTCCACCTCTCTCTGTTCTCCTTTTGTCTCATCCGCTCGCCTCTGGCCCATCCTGGCCTCCTCTCCTCCCTTATCCCCCACTCTGGGTCCCTGTGGCTGATGAGCCTGTCCTTCAACTATCAGCGTCTTCTATTGTCTTTAACACACATACACACACAGTAGATTTGGATTTATGTAAGCTTGCTTGTATCTGAGGCCACAAATGTTGAGGTCACCTTCATTTACTTTCACCATCTGCAGTGTTTTATTAATATAAAGCACTTTATAGCCCGGTGGCTGACTTATGTAAAGGTTTTCAGCCAATTACACTGTTGTCAGGCTATTAAATAGGCGTGTCTATAAGCACCATAAATGTGGGTCAGTAGGGGCCTACTACACCCACTAGTAGGTTTTATCTTCTACTCACATGGTAGATCACCGAAAGAAGGTATAACAGAACATGACAGCGACTCTAGTAACCGTAGTAATTATGACAGGAGCAGAAGCGGAAGTCAGGTGCTGTAGTATAGACAGATTGAAACTCCATAAGGGGTGGAGGTCGGGGACGATGGATGGTGGGACACAAGACACAGGACATTCACTCAGGAGACCGGAGTTCACATCCTGTGTCAAACCAACAATGTGCAGTTTTGTGTCTTTGTGTTTGTAGTTATGTTAACCCAAAATACAATGTTTTTCCCTAAACTTAACTATGCGTTTTTTTTTTGCCTAGACCTGAAGAAGTTGTAGTTTTGTAGTTTTGTTGCCTAAACAAGAAGAAGTTGTAGTTTTGGTGCCAAAACCTAAAGATGTTGTAGTTCTGTTGCCTAAACCTAAAGAAGTTATAGTTTTGTTGCCTAAACCTAAAGAAGTTGTAGTTCTGTTGCCAAAACCTAAAGAAGTTGTAGTTTTGTTGCCAAAACCTAAAGAAGTTGTCGTTTTGTCGCCTAAACCTACAGAAGTTGTAGTTCTGTTGCCAAAACCTAAAGAAGTTGTAGTTTTGTTGCCTAAACCTAAAGAAGTTGTAGTTCTGTTGCCTAAACCTAAAGAATTTGTAGTTTTGTTGCCTAAACCTAAAGAAGTTGTAGTTCTGTTGCCTAAACCCAAAGAATTTGTAGTTTTGTTGCCTAAACCGAAAGAAGCATTTTTGTTTGTGTTCAAAAGGTGGTGTTTCAGTTTTACAACATGTTAGAACGTGTTGCTTTTAAGTTTCACTTTTACTTTTACAACGTAGTAGGCCCCTAATGACCCACATCTATGGTGGTTATAGCGACTGATAACACCTATTTAATGGCCTGATAACACTCGAATTGGGTGCGATTTTCTTCTTAAACTCTCTGTTAAATATCCCCTGGTGTTTTTTCAGCCTAAATAGAAAACCTTAAACAAACAATTATAAAGGGAAAGTTTTGAATCATGATTAGAACTGAAACAACAGTTGACAAAATATTTATCGACTATTTAGAAATTTGATTATTCATTTAAGTTGTGTTTTTTCCAGCTCCTCAATATAAGTATTTGCAGCTTTTTTGCGTTTTATATCACTGTAAATTGAATATTTTGTGGGTTTTGGACTGGACAAAACAAGATATTTGAAGATACCAGTTTGCCGTTTTTGAGTAGCATTCACCATTAGCCATTAGGTGAAAAACCTTGGTAACAGGAAAAAAAAAAAAACAGAAAAGGAAAAAATATATACACACTATTACAAAACAAGTGTAAATAAGCAAAAATACATTCTTGAAACATTGCAAAACACATTAAACCTTGTTTCATTTAATGAACACACTCTCATTTAAATGCAAACAAAGCAAATGCCCACTGCTGCCACTGCTCTTGCTTTAACATCAGGTAATATGTATAATGTATATGTATCTAATTTCATGAGATACATACATGTCTGTCTGGCACTGTAATAGAATAAATGATTAATCAAGGAAATAATTTTCAGATTAACTGATAATTAAGATAATCGTTAGTTGCTGTCCTAACTAGAATTTAAAATAATTTTGTTATTCTGTAACATGAGTTTGTGGAGATGAATCCAGAGTTTAGACAATATAATAGATCAGCTGTGGAAAGAGATAAGATACATTACAGGACATGCAGATAAAAAAAAAGTCCCTTCACACTGATAGTTTGTAAGATGCACTGCAGTAAAATCACAGTAAAAATAAATTCAAATTAGTTTTTAGTTTTTTAATGAGCATTCACACTAGACTCCATATCAACGCCTTTTAAAATTAAATAAAAACATGCAGGCAAAGCATAACGTATGAGCTTGCTGTTACGGTCATTACATTATGGAGCAAATACCAAAACCTGGACAGCAATCCATCATTTTGCTTTGCTTACACTTCATCTGTTAGGCCTTTATCTCACCACTAGAGGTCACTGAATACCAACCAAATGGAGTCCAAAAATATGACACATTTTGTCCATAAAAATGTTAATTATTGACACAGTCATACATAGATTACACATTTCATTGACTAATAATTGAACAAATAAAATAAACTTCTTTGACAGAGATGTGAGCCATGTTTGGACCAGGAATATTCAATTCAATTCAAACTTTATTGCAGACTCAAGGTCCAAATAAGAAAAAAGAAAAAACAAGAACAATACATTACATATAATACATTACAATACAGGAAGCACTATAAAAAGTCATGATTAAAAGATATTAAAAATATAAATATTAAAAATATATATACATACATCAATGCCTTACATATAAAGAACTATACATGTTAACCCTGCAGCCTCAGCATCAGTATCAAGCAGCAGAGAGAGGAGCAGCTGCAGAGCTCTCACTCTGATGCAGAGCTCTCACTCTGATGCTATTTTCAGGTGCCAAGAAGAACACACGCGATTTACACCTAACTGCTTAATACACATATCCTATACCTAAACGTACATTTTATAAATAGTTTTTAGAAAAGGGTTGTCACTGTATAGCACTAGTTTCTATGGCAACGACGTTTAGCGTGGCTGAATCTTTATTTATGTAAATTACGGTGTCAGAGCGCATGCGTGGAAGTTAACGCCCACTTTTTTTCAAACACGTCTGTCAACGCCAAATAGACGATCTTTGCAGCGTCGGGATGTTCCAACACGGTGACAACACAAATACTTGCTCCCATTTGAACGACATTTTGACTCACTTTATAGCTTCACAAGCATTCAGTATGTTACTAGAGTGCCTTAAAGCTTTTTGTTTCTGCTTTTTTATAAAAGAAACAACACAGGTAACGTAATTGAAATAGACTCCCCCACCCCCACGTCCTGTGATATAATGGTACAGTCCGTTGACGTCCTGCGCGGGAGCGGAAAACGTGCGTCCGCCTGTGAGGAGAAGGAAGAGCAGCGTTCTGTGTTCCTGCTGCAATAACACCTTACAACCTTACAGACATATATCAATATAATACTGTTTCCTATAGGCGTCTGCACAGACTAGAGGTCAGTGAGGTGGTTGTTGTTGCTCTGAATGCATGTGCACACGTTTTGCATGCCTGTCTCAATATTGATTATATTAAATATGGGTTATAGCTTATTATACCTTCATTTTGTCTTCTTTTTGCAGCTTGGTAAAACGTTCAGCATGACTCGAGATTGGAAACCTGGTGATCTGATCTTTGCCAAGATGAAGGGATATCCACACTGGCCTGCAAGAGTAAGTATGGAGCTTTAAATAGATAGATAGATAGATAGTAATTCAAGTTTCCAGCATCACAGTTCCATAGTGCAAAAACATGTTAGTAAAAAGGCAGTAAAAAAAAGTTAGTAGTGCAAAGTATAAAGTACAAAACAATATACCAGATATAAAAATACAAGGAGATGAAGAAAACTGTTAAAAGTGAATATAGTGCAGGGTAACAGCTGTGATACACGACTATTAAAAAAGTGAATATAGTGCAGAAGAGACTGTTAAAAATGAGGATAGTGCAGGGTAACTCCAGTAGCTTAGTCTAAAGTGCACTGTATGCATTATTATCTGTCCTGCAGACCGTCCTCCTTTGTCCCCCCCTCCCTAGAGAGGTGTTGTACAGTTAAATGGATTAATATAGAATATTTTATTACAATTAAACTTGCTTCACATTAAAATGTGCATGTGCAAAAAACACACCCATCCACCAAAAGACAGCAAATATAACCCACATCCACCCACCCACAGACATAAACCACAAACTGAGCACACAGCTTTCAGTTTGCTTCTCAATGTGGGTTTTGTAGCTCATGGCTGTAAGTAAATATAATTTGTTTTTCCTCATTTCCCTACCAGATCGATGAAGTCCCAGACGGTGCTGTGAAGCCGTCCAATATCAAGCTGCCCATCTTCTTCTTTGGCACCCATGAAACGTTAGTAGTAACCGACCGCTAACAATCTATCTCATCTCATCTGATTTCCTGTAGTTTGATGGGCTCACATTTACTTAGGTGAAGTTGCATTTAAAGAGGACCTATTGTGCTTTTTGTGCTTTTTCTCTTTCCATTAGTGTGTTATATAGTTTTTGTGCATGTAAAAAGGTCTGCAAAGTTACAAAGTCCAGGTCAAAGGGAGAAACACTGCTCCTGAACTGCCTGAAACATCTTGATTGAAGTCCCGCCTTTTCTTCCGTAACATGGTGATGTCACCAAGTAAGACATTTGCATAGCACCTGCAGCTAGTTTGGTATGCCCTCAAACAAAGCTAGTTAGAGCGGAGCTGGAGCAGAGTCCGAAAAGTTTGGTTTGATTGACCAATCACAACAGAGTAGGCCAGCTGACCAATCAGAGCAGACTGATCTTTTTTTGGGGGGGGGCGAGGGGGCAGTAGCTGGTATATAGGACATGACAAAAATAAATCGTTTTTGAACATTAAAGCATGTAAACATGTTCTAGTAGAAACCCAAAAATGCAAGTATGCACCTGAAAATAAGCATATTAGGTCCTCTTTAAGGTTTTGTTTAGTCTGAGCAGCCAGAACAAATAGAAAATATTGCATGAAATGCAGGCAAGCAACTTAAATTGTCCTTTTATGGTCAGATAAAACTGATATACAAAGCTGTATTGCCATTGGAAAAAAGGTGGAGAAAAAAAGTCAATTATGTAGTAAATTTGAGTTGTCCATGAGAAAGTTGGCACAAGATACCGGCCTTCCAAAACATGTGAACATCTCAGTGTTCTTATAAATCCTTTCAAGTGCAATTCTTTTTCTGTTTTTTTAGAGTTTTTAGATTGTATGCACTCATATACAGTGAGTTCACGACATAAGAATGATTTAAAATGGTAAATGGCTGCATTTATGTATCCAGTTTTGTTTATTGAGTTGTCGTTGTGCTCTGTTGAAGGTGTTTCTTTAACTACATAAATGTTTGATGAGTGTCTGAATAGAGTTACCTGTGTCTGTGTGCTGCTGCTCCGTCTCACAGTAAACACACACTACATTTTTAATAGTTTAGAGAGTATTAACAGACAGATTGTCTTCTTTCAAACAGAGCATTTCTTGGCCCAAAAGACATCTTTCCGTACCAGCCCAACAAAGAGAAGTACGCCAAGCCCAACAAGAGGAAAGGCTTCAATGAAGGATTGTGGGAGATTGAGAACAACCCAAAAGTTGAGCTCACTGCACCCAAGGTACATCTTCTTCCTCTCTGTCTCCTCTGAAGACATTTTGACAGTGTTTATCCTCCAGATGTTGCCCTTAGCTTGGATTGACTGTACCTCAGATCCTGATATATACTGTACCTCCCTGAGTTGGACAGCTTTTTTGTGAGTGCACTTGTGTTTAATTTTCTCCTCATTTTGTAAGCAAGGGGTTTTCCCTGACTGTCTAAACCTACAGTAAGTTGGCCACCAAAATGTTTTTTATATTATTAGTTTTTAACTAACTGAGAGAAGTTGGGGTAAACAAAAATAGCTGGTTCGAAGCTTCCTAGTTATTATGTTTTTGCCAATTTGTTTAATTTACAGCTAGGGTTGGTAATCTTAAGAAACCAGCAAATGTAGGCTAGATTTTTAAATTGAGCCAACCGAAAACCCAGCACAGTGTTGCCAACTCTTTTCCAATGAAAGTAGCCAGCAGCACTCGCTGGGAAGCGAGGCGATCACTTGCGTCCAAAAACGCCCCTGTGGACACGTACCATTACAGTCCGTCCGTTCAGGCCTTACTCAAAAGCTACTCCCCCACAATTATCATAATAAACATAAACAACGAACATGACTATTTCCAATGATTTATTGATTGCTGTCGGGATGTAATTAGAATTTCAACAAATATAACCAACTCTAGCTTTAATTAAATGTATTTGTTGTTGTTGTTTAAAGCCGGTCGCCCCTGATTCTTTCACTGGAAAGGATTCGGACAGCAGCCCAGAAGGAGAAGAGGAAGCAGAGGACAAGGGGATAAAACCCAAAGTAAGTTTTTGCTCTTCAAATCTGTCACTCACATGTAAATATATATAAACTCGGAAAACAAAATTTGGAAACTTGTGTTTGGTTGATTATTTCTCTGTTGTTACAATGCTGATTGGTATTGTATTTTACATGGTTGGAAAGCCTGTTTATTTACCTTCACAATGATGTCCAACTTGTAAGGATCATGCATTTGTGGGATGAGCAGCACAGCTGATTATGTGGGTAGCGCCAAAGGAAAATTTGCCAAAATGCTCTGCCAATAGTAAACGGTGTATTCTCCGTTTTGGTACTGAGTCTACTATCAGTAACAAGGAACGAACAAGACATATTGGCTATTTTACACTTTATTCATTTAATACACCGTCAGGAGCCTCAGTAGAGGTGGAAGATCCATACGCAGCCACAACAGCCTGACACCTCCTCCTCATGCTGGTCACCAACCTGGTCACACGTTGCTGTGGGATGGCGTTCCATTCCT
>CAKAKR010035724.1:17474-36309 GCA_916700685.1 Adelosebastes latens | reverse complement strand
TAAATATATCAACATGAGAGTGGGCAAATTTTGTCCACTCCTGCGTTGATAAGAGTATTAAATACTTGACGAATCTCCCTTTAAGGTACATTTTGAAAAGATAAAAAAATGGGTGATTCATTTGCGATTTATCACGATTAACTATGGACAATCGTGCGATTAATCGATATTAAATATTTTAATTGATCGACAGCCCTAGTATGTATATATTTATTATTGTAAATCAATTCACAACACAAAACAATGACAAATATTGTCCAGAAACCCTCACAGGTACTGCAGTTAGCATAGAACCCACTTTCATTGATATATCTTGAGGTCAGAGGTCAGAGACCAGTGGATTCCTTAGGATTTCTAGTTTCATATGATTGTGGTATCATCACTCTAGCCTTAAAACTGAACCCGCTACAACCTCCAAAAGATGGACGGCGGCCCGTCAGATTTTTAAGATGTTACTTAAAAATGGCAAGTTGAGTTAATGCGTTAAAGAAATTAGTGGCGTTAAAACAAATTTGTGCTAACGTGTTATTATCGCGTTAACTTTGACAGCCCTAATGAAGACCAATCAAATAGGAAATTGCACCATGTCATACAAAGGGACTGAACTACAATGGTGTTACTGTACAAGAGGCGTTGGTTTTCTCTCGGCGTGATGGGTCAGATTGCAGTAGCACGGTGCACGTCCAGGTGCGTCTTGAAACTTTGCCCAAATGCTGTGAAAATCACTGTTAACCAAAATGATTACACATGACTTTCTTTAATTTTTAATGTGCTTTTTAACCTTCAGGTTAATGAAATTAGAGCCAGGCCCGGTGCCAGGTGCCGCCTGATTTTCAAGGACTTTGTCAAAGTAACTTCCTGACTCGCTGAACGTCCTCCCCAGACACCTGCCGCTGAGACACACGCCTACAAACAGGATATGAGGTCACAGCATGATGCATATCGTCATGCCAACCCTCAATGGGCGGGCCTCTGGACAGCAAAGCCACAAATAAATCTCTCCCCAGTTGATCATCTGGCATCTGGTGTGTGTGCCAACAGGTGTGTGCATATGTGCATGTTTTCCATTGAGTGCACGAGTGTAAACTTAAATCTGTGTATGTGTACGCCAACATATCTCTTTCTACGAGGGTGTCTGAAGATTTGTGTGAGTTTCGTATAAGCATAAAAACAAGATGCAGAGCAGATTACAGAGTCACACACCCCACACTGCGTAGCTATATTGCAGTAGTCGTATCTGTCCTTCGAATTCCACTGTTGTCAAGAAAATAGATTACATCAAAAGCTGTTTGTTTCTACTATGTAAAATGCAACGCTATGCATACTCTCTATGCATTCATCACCGTGGTGGCGTGTAGCCAGATAACGGCATACATAATCAATAGGGTGTTTCTTTTATTATCAAGGGGACAGAGATACAGCAGACGAAAAAAATATAATAGGATTTTCCCTGTTGCATGACAGAGATGAAACATTATTGGATTAGACTGTAGTGTCTGTATAACTGTAAAGAGAGTATTATATAGAAATGTTTCCATCATAAATGCATTTAACAATGGATGAGGAAAAAAATCATGACAAATAATAAATTCACCAACCAGGGCTGTCGATCAATTAAAATAGTTAATCGCATGATTGTTCATAGTTAATCCTGATTAATCGCAAATTAATCTCACATTTTTTATAGGTTCAAAATGTACCTTAAAGGGAGATTTGTCAAGTATTTAATAACCTTATCAACATGGGAGTGGGCAAATAAGCTGCTCTATGCTCGTTTTTTCTCTTCCCTGCTGATAAAAAGACCAGGAGTCGCTGGATAAAACACATCAGGTAAGATAATGTTACATTTGTGCATGCAACGTTTATTGTGTGAGACTAGCGATGGAGTTCACTGAGCAGTTTCACACAAACCTAAATGATACCACGACAAACCTACGTCAAACTGTGACCTGCTTGACTTGCAAAATTATCTTTTAAATTGACAAACATCACATGAGTAATTTGTGGTGCAATTCAAACGGGATAAAAACATATTTATCTCTCTCCGTTGACTACCGTTCATATTTTTTCCAAGATAAAGTCCCATGGGGTCCATCGGAAGGGCCGTGACTTTGCCTCTCTATTGTTTATATCATGCAAATCGGGAAGTTCTATACGGTCTGAGTTCTCTGGTGTGCACTCTCGTGGAATCCTCCAGTAACACGTTTAGTACATAGGCAAGTATGTGAACAATTCCGTTCCTGACGCAGCCGGTCGTGTTTGTGAATGTGTGGTTTAAAAGCAAGTATATCTCCGGCCTACTGTAAGTCCACATGCAATGACTTACCCAGGCAGAAGTGACTTCCTTTTTTTTTGCCCTGGCACACTCATTTGGGACACACTGGAGAGTCTGTGGCCTTCAGATGAAGCAGCACAAATTAATAATTGATGTCCCAAAGTGTGGTGGGGGGAGGAGGTGCGGGACAGGGGGGGAGAGGGGGGGGGGTTATTCAGCATATTTATCTAGGTCACTCCTGACTGCACATTTCAAAATGCGCTGAGATGCTTATTCTGAGGTGGGATGAGTTTCATCCATCCCTCCTCACTTAAAAGCATCACTTAACATTTTGACTACAGCCCTCAGTTATATTTCCTTTGATCCATGTAAAAAGTAAAATATTATTCAGAAAAAAATATAAATAAATAAAATTGATTAATCATAAAAATACACGCAATAAATAACAGAAATCAACCTTGCCAAGAAAAAAACCTGCAAAATAACGCACCATCTCTGTGGAGTTAGTGGTGAAGAAGGAATATATGAGAAGGTGAAAATAATACCAAAAAACACTAGCACTGCAAGCAACCAATAATGCAGTTTCAGGTTTTAATGCCCTGACAAAATTCCTGTGGCTCTGGATTGATCATATGAGCAAATAAAAATAAAAGCCTGCGAGAGAAGTAAAAGTTTTGATGCAAGCCAGCGGAGGATGATGGGATATGATTCAGTGTGGAGAGGCTGACGTGAGGCACTTATTGAAGAGATGAGTTTCCAGCCTTCACCACACCATAAGACACGCGGTCATGGTGCACAGACCAAATTATCATATCCAATTCATTTTCTAAATCTTTTCGCGTAAACACGCAGCTGAAGAAGATCTGGTTTGAAACGTGGGGGGTTGTTTTTGTGTGCTGGTGATGTGGGAGACTTATTGAAATTTAACAAGGAGGGGGGAGGTAAACTGTATGCCACACATGTTGTCTAAACCGTCTCGTACTATGCCCTAGGTGTAGCTGGTTTTTGAAATTGTATAATGGCATAACAATATCATCTTTGTGGGGCTGCCAGTTGATCAAAATATTTAATCGCGATTAATTGCATGATAGTCCATAGTTAAACACGATTAATCGCACGTTATTCACACATTTTTTAATCTGTTCAAAATGTACCTTAAAGGGAGATTGCCCCAAACTGCATGTGATTATCATAAAGTGGACATGTCTGTAAAGGGGAGACTCGTGGGTACCCATAGAACCCATTTTCATTGACATTCAAGGACCCTAGTATGACATGTTTGTTACCAATGGATTCCATAGGTTTCCTAGTTTCATATGATACCAGTATCTTCACTTTAGCTTTAAAACTGAGCCCGTTACGAGGTAAAAAGTGTAAGTTGTGTTAATGCTTTAAAGAAATGAATCGTGTTAAAACGTATTTGCGTAAAACGCGTTATTATCGCATTAACTTTGACAGCCCTAATAAAAATACAATCTTTTATTTCCTAATCATTTGAATTGTGTGTTTTATGCAAATATAGATGACTACAACAAAGTTAAAGGATAACATTTAAATTTAAAAACAACAAAAAAAACAATCTGTAATGGCCAATATGGCTCATTGACGATCGGCAATCTGTATCTGCGGCAAAAAAACGTGATAGGGCCATCTCTAAAAGTTAGATTTGGTCAATTTTTTTTTTGCATGCGTTTTGTGATCTGTGGCACCCCTAATGGCCACAAGGTGGAGCTATTGGTGCCATGTTTCAATATGTCACGCACATGTTTATGGAGAAGCTGCGTACCAAGTTTTATCTTATTAAAGACAACAAAAATGTAGATGTATCATGTTATCTTGTTACTGTACTGCCCCCTGTGGATGGAGTTCTATGAGATGTTACACACTTGTGCATTGTGGCTGTATGTACCGCATTCCCAAATTTAGTTGCAATCCAATTTAGCATTGACGAGTAATGGCTCGTTAAGTGCATGAAAATCCTGAAAATGGTCCTGAAAAAACGACACTTGCAGAAAAATCCGAAGAGTGTGTGACTGATAACTTGTTACCTACTGAGACAAATCTGTTTTCATCAAGTCATAACCAAAAATAAACTCCGAATTTTGTTTGGGGTCATTTAAATACGGCATGTAAAATTGGAATGTTGTGTCTATTTGCAAAGATGTGTTAGTAGAAGCGATCCAAAAAAGAAAGCGCAAAAAAAGAAAAATAATAGAGCCAAGATGTCTAGGATGGACACATACAAACACATACAAACCGGCCTACATGCATGCACACACACACACACACACACACACTTTATTCACCCATCCCCTGTACTGTGTGTCTGACAGAGAAGGGCAGTGCAGACTACAGTGTAGTTCCTTGATATCCCACCTCAGCTGTAATCTACACCACAGATAAAACCTGACAAGGCTTCAGAATAACACCTTTGGCCTGCATTATTCATAGAGAATCAAAGAATATGAGAGATGTTGGGTGATGAAGGAAAAAGAAATCCTGCACACACTGAACCTTTTTTTTCTCCATTAAACTGCTGTGCTGGATGGGGAGGAGCTGATAGGACCAGTAGGTTAGACAAGCTCGAAAGTGACTGGAAGATTGATGAAGCCGTAGGACAGAATGGATCAGGAAGTGATGAGCGCTGACCTTCAAACAGTTAACGTTATAAAACAGTGTAAATATGAAACAAGTGATCTTATGTGAATTTTAGAATGTGTTCTTATTAGGGCTATCAAATTTAACGTGATACTGCGGTTGTAACCATGGAAAGAGAACTAGATACAGCGTTGGAGACGGGCTCCCGTTCATCGAGTGTTGCTCAGTGGTGCATGAAGCCGAAATAGCTCGACTGCCAAGTGATAAAGTACCCGGATCATCCGGCAATCTTCCGCATCCATTGGGCCCAAAGAGCAGGCGCAGTAGCATTTTCTTTAACTCCGCCTCCCAGCCCAGGCTCGGTCTGGGTCTCATTCACATGAAGTGAGGAAGAGAAATAACTCTGGATTCAGCACTTAGTGCATAATACAAGTTTTAGGACCTAATGATTTCAATAAGGGCTATTCAAGTGTTTGTGCTGGGAAGTTAATTTACCTAAAAAATAGTTATCTGCTGATTTAGAGACGTCTCTTTTCCAATGTAAGTCTATGGGAAAAAGTCTTTTTGGGCCCAATGGCATCACGTGACGGACACGGGAGTTGTAGAACTGCCGTTTGGCCACTATGAAAGTTTGCTTCAAAGCCTGGCACTCTTTGTGGGGGCGTAGTTGTAGCGGAAACTGGTATCATATGAAACTAAAAAACCGAAGGAATCTTGGTTTGCTTCCATTTGGCTGGCTTCCTAACTTCAAATGTATGAGTCTTACCATTTTCAATGTTTTGTAACATAATGAAGGAAAAGCGCAGATCTCAAAATTGTGCCACTTCATGTATAAACAATGTGTGAATGTTGTGCACTCCGATGGTGACTGGCACTAAACTGCTCCTAAAGCGCTCACTGTTGAACCACAGGGGTGGAAGCAGAAGCTGGGGATGTTGCGCAGCTGAATCAGCTCAATGTGCAGGGGAGTTCAGATTAGTGCTCATTCACTGATTCACTGACGCTGCCTCCAGGGTGTCCAGGCTGAGCCATATAGAGCTCAACACTGACGTTCCGGAAGTGAAAATCCTATTGATATTGTAAAATTGAGTAGGGCTGCCGAAATTGCAATATGGCCTTAGTATTTGTTAAAATTGCAATATCTATTAAAGGCAAAATGTGTGTCAAAATACCATTTTAAATTAAATATTGTGGTGCAGCAGAAATGTCCTGGCCTACACATTGTATACGACAGGCTTAAGAAAACATATTTATGTTATATTTATTTATACCAATATGTTTTTCAATGAAAATGAAAGAGCTGTCAAATTTAACGCGATAACGCATTAATGCAAATTAATTTAACGCCACTAATTTCTTTAACGCAACTTGCGATTTTTATGTTGCAGCGGGCTACGTAAAGCTAGAGTGAAGATACTAGTAACATATGAAACTATAAGGAATCCATTGGTAGCAAACATGTCATACTAGCTTGTCACAAAGGAGGCTAAATAACGCTCCAAACTTACGCTAAATTTTGGCGAGAAGAACTGGTATGGCCAGTTCAAAGGGGTCCCTTGACCTCTGACCTCAAGATATGTGAATGAAAATGGGTTATGTGGTTACCCATGAGTCTCCCCTTTACAGACATGTCCACTTTATGATAATCAAATGCCGTTTGGGGCAAGTCATAGTCAACTGTCACACTGACAGCTGTTGTTGCCTGTTGGGCTTGAGTTTGCCATGTTATGATTTGAGCATATTTTTTATGCTAAATGCAGTACCTGTGAGGGTTTGTGGACACTATCTGTCATTGTTTTGTGTTGTTAATTGATTTAAAATAATAAATATATACATACATTTGCATAAAGCAGCATATTTGCCCACTCCCATGTTAATACGAGTAATAAATACTTGACAAATCTCCCTTTAAGGTATATTTTGAATAGATGAAAAATGTGCCATTAATTTGTGATTTATCACAATTAACTATGTACAAACATGTGATTAATCACGATTAAATATTTTAATTGATTGACAACCTTAGTATCAACCATCTTATCCCAAAGTAAATATGCATTTTTACCAACATGTTCAACTTTACCCTTAAAGAAAAGACAGAAATAATATCTGCACTCTACACTTCCAGAGAGGAGCTCAACTTTCCTCAGCCAGCCTGGACTCTTCTCCCGGCTCATTAGCTAATCGACTGTCCATTGCTTTTAAAGGGCTGAGGTGAGAGGAGCTGTCGTGATTCACCAATACTGAAGGCCAGTCCAATACCACATGCTGATACTGTATTTCTCCAACTAATAATATATTATCCAGGTTCTGCCTTTTTTCCCCAGTTTTAACTGTACTGTGCTTGCATTTGTGCAAAGTTGCTTAGTTGGTCACTAGAGCTGGGACGATACACGCATCTCCTTGAGATTTTTGTTCACTTTTTTAACACTAGACCATGGGAAAAAGTTGAAACATACACTTCTAGGGACATTTACTTTGGAAAATATCTCAATTTGAACAGTAAGAATGTTGTGGTCATGTATGTGCGCATGTATGTAAGCATGTATGTAGTCAGAGATGTCCTGAAGTCAAATATATGAGTCATTGTCAGGAATTATTTATTCAATTTTTTCCAGCAACTTAAAAATCAAAGTGTTAAGATATTTCCCTCACAAATTAGTGGTATTTTCTTTTTAATTTATAAGGGACTCGTTTTGTTTTATACTTCTGGTGAATATAATCCAATCAGTCTTATTTCCATATATGTATTTTGTATATCCAGTTCCCTTTGTTAACACCTTATTTTGAAAATCGGATGTAGTCTAACGTGTATACTTCCGCTAACTTCTCCAAGTCCATCGCTAGCTCTCCCGTCAGTTCCGTTCTCTTTATACATCCATGGTCAGCTCCATCGGGGACGTTTAAATGCATTTAACATGCTGGCTTGACTGCACGTTACCGCAATACGATAACGTTCCCTGTCCATGACAGAGTTAGCATGCAGCTTTAGCCGTGATGTCTAGCTCTGCTTTTCCTGCAATGTGTGAAACCCAAAGTAAATATGTATGTGTCGTGTTTACCATTTTGGATTTAACATGTGAGGGTGCAGGTCGTATCCACGTTGACCCTCCTCCGTTTTCTGCTTTGTCGTTTCGGCTCGCGGCTTTCTTTGCCCACCCCACGCGACCTGCATTTGTTTCTGGAAATGATGATTCTGAGTCACCATTGCAGAACTCTGAGTGAGAAAAATCTCTCATCAGCGCCGTTGACATAACATTAAATTACAAAGTATCTTGTTCAGTTTGAAGCCCATCAAAGGAGCCTTCTGGTGCCGGGCCTTTATTATGCATGCATCGCTCTGGTCAGGTGCTTTCACGCTGGCTCTGACTGAGTGAATGAATGTGTGTATACGTTTCTATGTGTGTGTGAGTGTCTATTTTCTGCAGGATTCCAGTGCCTGGATTTAACTATCTGTAATTGAATGCATGTTGAGTGTGAGTGTGTGTGTGTGTGTGTGTGTGTGTGTGTGTGTGTATGCAGGTGTGTTCGTGCATGCAGCCTCCGCAGTGTTCCAGTTTAATGCTGTCACAGTACCTGCCACTGAGTGTGTGTACGTGTGTGTTTATATATATATATATGTATATATATATATGTATGCATGTGTATCTCTACGTGTGTATGTGCATGAGTGAGTGTGTGACAGAGTGAGGGGCGAGTATGTAAATGTGCAGCAGTGTGTGTATGCAGCCGCTGCAGCATTCAGGTATCTGGCTTTCACGCTACCGGTCTCTGAGGTTTGAATTTTATGAAGCAGACACTGAAAATAGCCCCCAGACACTTCACAATATACATTACACACTCTGCTCCTCTTTGAAATGGGAACAACTATACAATGTGTGACGGGATCGTATTGAGCTTATTAATTCTTCGGGCTATCTGGGGCACTGCAGGAGTGTTTCATGTGTTATATACCTCGACGGGGTTTTCAACCTGTGGGGGTAAATATCTGCAGCAGGGTGGCCCGGTGGTTTTAAGTGGATCATCCGGTAGCCACAAGCTTTCCAGCTCAATTGCATTATGTTCATCCCAGTGAAAGTGTCCTTGCATGAGTCGCTCCATCTCTACCTGCTGCAGGGGTACCGCTGACCTCTGAACCGTCTGTGGAGAGCTCACAGGGATGTGGGAAGCAACAAGCCTCCGATTTTGTTGCATGTGTGTTGGGTGCAGCACTGTTAAGTATTATGGCTGCTTTTGAATTAAAAGTTTACATGGCCGTTTTACTGCTGATTAGGTTTCATGGCCGAAGGGAGTAGTAAGCCCACTTTAAATAGACGGTGTAATTTGCATGGCCATCAGTTTCAATTTAAGGCAGATTTTTTTTTTGGAAAAGCTGACGTTTTTGGAGATCATAGTTAACCCCTTACTATTCCGTCCTCTTTTTTTTAGAGGGGTAGGGTTGAGGGACAGGGGATGTTCAGGAGTTGATAAAAAGCCAACAGTCGATGCCACATAGAAGTGGTGTACATCATCTGAAAGCTGTGAACCTGCAGTTCAGCACTGTGTGTCAAGTTGTTCTAGTCATAAATAGGTAAAAAAAAAATAATAATAAGTAATTAACTAAAATATATTGTGAAAGTGTATAATGTCTTGGATGTTAGTGACGTGAGTCTGCCGTGGTGAAACTACAATGTTCTGAAGTTGGACTAAGGCTCTGAATCCCCCCGTGCGTTGTGAAATAGGTCTTTCAATGACAGGCTCCTTCACCCGTGGTGTGTGAAAGAGAGATACTGCAGCTCCTTCTGATGCTGGAACACTTTACATCAACATATAATAATTATCTGACCTAATGTGGACAACTGGTGAAAAATATCACTTCATCACCAAGGTTGGAATTGAAATAAACAAAGGAATATATGATAAATATTGAGTTAATTGTTCGAGTTATGGAGAAGGTGTAGGACCATATACTTCTTCCAACTTTTTTTCGGACATATAATATTTATTTATGTTGATTATTTGTTAATTGACAGTTTGCTTTATGTTTACTGTTCTTTTTATTTGTTACTCTTGTTTTGTTTTTTTACTTAGGTATTTGTTACATGTTCGAAATAAATAATTAATTCAAAATAAGGTGAAAAAAATAGTTGTCACTGTCCACTCATATTAAACATGAATCCCAATTAGTATATGACTGAAAATAATATGCAAGATAAGCATGTCGTTTGTCATCAGGAATGGCCATATGGTGCGTCACTTTAAATGCTGCAGCCGCAAGGAATTGTGGGATGTTATTCTCTCGTTTCCTTTGGTAAAGGACAGTCCAGTGTATCCTATGCTAAAGGAGATAATAAAGGAAGCATTGAAGCTCCTTTCTTTAGCATTTACAGAATTCTAACAGCTCTTATCATGGCTGCTACTGAGATACTTCCGGGTCATTTCACTCCGTTAGGAACCTTCCTAAGCAAAAAGGACTTTTCGACCGCAGCCTTTGGTTCTGTCCAAACTCACTCCCTGCATCTGGGGTGGCCAAACTACGGCCCACTGCCCACTTTTTAAATTGCCCCTGTCAATCAAACTGCAAATTCAGAACTTCACTGCTGATTAAACTTCACAGACAAGAAAACATATTTTCTTAAGATTTGATACTTATTTTGATGTCTTCCTAGATCTTTCTGCAGCTGTTTCATCGACAATCATAATTCATTAAATCTTTTTTTCCAGCTGTGAATTTCCTGTGTGCATTGCATTGTGGGAGAATCGTGTGCATCAACGGCACCCATTAAAAATCCATTTAAAGCAGCATAAAATGGATGGATGGATTAACTGATTAGAAATTATGAATTTATAAGTTCATTTAACTTTTTGCTAAAATCAACACTTGCCTATTACGATGACACACTGAGCTTCTTAACTACTGTAACTAGCAGTGTTTGCTACAGGTCTGAAGCTCCTGCAGCACTATTTGCTGTCACAACAATCCCACTTTTAGTTTATAGGTGTATAACATCTCTGACAGGTCGCAATCAGAAACAAAAACAATTTAGAACAAACATTAATGCCTTGAGAAAACACTTCAGGCTTTTGAAAATGATATTCAAGAATCTTTAATACCTTCCAATAGAGATGTTTGATACCATTTTTCCCTCCCGATACCAATTAAAATACCTGAACTTGCGGTATCGGCCGATACCGAGCCCTTAGTGAAGGCTCTGAATGACTTTAGTTCCCTCTAGTAAGCAGTGTTCCAGTGTATGTGTCCAGGGATTTTATTGTGAATGGTGGAACAGAAGCAGAGAAGCGGTGATGTGCTGTTGTTGACAAGGTCTTGCCATCTTGGTGCAAACTACGGAGCATCCGTGTTTTTATCATAAAGTATATGCGCAACGTAACACGTATCTTAGTAAACTTATCTACTGGCCGAGACAAAGCTGCAGAGGGAGGAGGACAGAGGACAGGAGGAATGACTGATACTGACTGATGTCTGTGTCCTTCATTCTTTATAAACTTCACTCCATTCCAGTGAGATATTAATGGGTTTATATGATGACTTTACTGTTGTAAACATTACTGTTGCTGCTCTAGAAACAACATTTAGCCCATTTAAAATATTCCATTATAATCCGTCATATCGTCATCACAATATTGAACAATGATATCGCACATCGCAGATTATCCTCGTATCATGCAGACACAACATGTGACTGTGTCTCATCTACCCTTGTCCCCATTTTTTCTGCCCTCTGGCACAGGAAGTTAAAACCCTTTTCTTATTCCTACCCACACAACTCTGATTGGCTCGGTTGTTTATCCAATCAGGAAACAGCTGTCAATAAGCACATGTGCCTAACACCAGGTCTATTTGAATTGGATATGTGGGCAGCAATTCAGAGGTCTGAATCCAGGCTGGGTACAAAACAAGGTTAGATGAGGAGCTGCTGTGTTGCTGTCACAGTTTCAGATAGTAGTTAAATTAATTTAATCAATTAAAATAGCCCAATTTGTTGCTTCGCCTTACAAAAACAAAAAGATAATAGGGCAAGAGAGAAGAAACAAGGTAGGTAGGTAAAGAGAGAGTGGAGAGACTGTGGAGAGAGGGACTTTATGTATCAGTGAATAAGCGGTGGAAGAAAAGGATATGAGGAAAACAGAGAGACAAAGAGGGAGAGAGACAGAGAGACGGCAGTGCCAGCCATAACAGATGTTTCTATGGTTTGTGCTCAGAGCTGTTCAGTCTGCTCCAACCAACCCTCTGGCTACACCTCGCTTTGTGACAATGGGTTTATATGCCAGAAGTGTCTGTGCCTCTCTATCCATGTCTCTTCCAATCTTACTATCCTTCTGAGGGCCAGAAGAGTTTTATGTGAACCAACAGAGAGGGCATTTGTGCCAGTCCATCCTCCCCTTCAAGCAGTTTGGTGAGGACTGGAGCTTGAGTTTAGGGTTAAAGTAATAATCCATCACATTTGCATGTAAATGAATCAGTTGTTGATCTTTGACATAATAGCGGTTGGCCCTTCACAACGGCAGCAACTCTGTGGCTGTAATTTAGTTATTTTTATTCCTCCACTAAATTGTCACCCTGTTGTTTGTGTATTGAAACACAACTTGGTGTATTTTAAGACCATTTGGAGCACACATTCAACAGAAAACGTTGAAACGTTTATGCCCAAAACAATAAAGGAATGAGAGTTTGTATTGTGGATAGGCTTGAGCTATATGACGAGATGATCATTCAACAAGATATTGGTTGGCCACGATCAGTGTCCGAAATTATCACCTGCCAAATGCACGGAAATTGTTGGTAGTGGCGAATAAAATCATCAGGCCATCCGCCACTTGGCAGACAGGGAAAACGCTAGGGATGGGAATACAGAATTGGTTCCCGTTGGTTCCTAGTTGTATGAATTCCTTGGCATCTCGTGCCTCCGTGACTATGATTCCTATTATTGATGCTTTCAAACAGTTACACATGCACAGTAATGCATACACACGCATGCAAGTTTGTTTGGGACCTGAGCCACGGCGGAGAGAAACAAAAGCGCTCAACAGCGTGGCGCTGCTATTATTACTAAACCTGAGGGGTGCACTCTATTTTTCCCCTGATTTTGCAACACTGTGAACAACAAATTTGTGTTGTAATCAAAAGGAGGAGAGTTAGGAACGTTACCTGTAGATGCCGGTGGGCAGCACAGACCTGCTTTGATAAATAGCGGAGCTACTAACGATAACGGAGGTGCCATTGAGTTACAATTATGAGGCGTTCAAGCTCTGCTCAGTAAAAATGACTATTGGGCGAAGGTAAATTACAACATTATCATGATGTGTTGAAATGTAACTGCCATAGTGGCAGGCAATTTCAGACCCTGACCACAATAATGCTCCTCACGTGTCCAACACCTGTTATGAATTTTGCGCTACATTCAGTCTCTCTCTCGCTTTCTCTATGCTTCACTGTATTGTTGTAGCGTATCAAAAATAAAGTAACAACATGATGCATACCTCTGAATCTGTAGCCAACGTAATTACCCATGTAGTCCTAACTCCAGAAGGAAAGATGTCCGCTCTCCTTAGCAAAAAGAATGCAAATGGCCCATTTGGCGATTCTTTGGTTTTTAAACCAAACGAAAAAGGAGAAACAGAGAACGTGAACAAAGTGATTTGTAAGCTGTGCAATAAACAATTCGGGACTAAAGATGGAAACACCACAAATCTCCGCTCCCATGTTAAAACTCACCATCCAACAGAATATGCAAATCTGCCACCGACTCAATCCACAAAGAGCAGCCGGAACAAAACTCCTACCACAGTGAGCAATCAACCCTCAATCATCGGGGCTTTTCGCAAGGGCAACAACAACATATAAACGTTGACAGTCAGCGGTGGCAAAACTGTACGAAGGCAGTTACCAGGTACATTACAAAATAAATGGTCTCCATCCATACAGTTGAAAAAGCCAGTTTCAAGGAAATGGCGAATACATTAGATCGCCAATATGACTTACCTGCCGCAGATACTTCAGCAAGACAGCAAGGTTTCCGCCAATGTATTGACAACATTATGGAAAGGACCCTAGAGATAAATAAAACATTTTTATTACCTTTTGCTTGATCGAGACTGTCTGTTATTGTGTCCAAGTCCAGCTCAAGGAGAAGCCTTATTGTGAATTCTGAATATCCGTATACTCTGGCTCAAATAAATACGGGAGGCCATCGAATTCAAAGACCTCATCCACATTGTGGAAATCATCCAAATATTCAGCCATTGAAAATCTTTTATATAACACAAAGCTATGCTTTCTGTACTCCAACTCTGCCCGGCTGGCTCTCACGTTTCCACCATGGATGTATTCCACTATACCACCGTTGTCTTCCGGCAAAATGTCACCTTGCCAGGTTTCAGAACGAGACTTCGTATAACAATCACATGGATGACAACAGACAAACCAAAGGAATATTTAAGTGGGATAAACAACACAATGGACCCTGAATATGGAACTTGCAAGATCAATCTTGTAAATATGGGTTTAATCTGGAGAGAAATTATATTATTTCTCTAAGGAAGAATGTGGTTCCTAAGGTTAAACCTGACGGGGCAAATGAAACCTGCAGCAAAGCTCCGTACTTACTGTGAAATCAAATATGATTACTTTACTGAAAATAATACTTTATAATCAATCAAAGAAAAAATGGTTGATTTGTGCTCAGATTAGAGCGCATAAACTGCCTTTTCACTTTGAAACATGAAGAGGTCGGTATGCTGCTTTGGAAGAACAAAGTCAAATTTGTACAGTGAGTGATCTGAGAAAATTTTTTAAATGAGTGTCATTTTGATTTTTGATGCTCTTTGTATTGGAAATTGTGTAATCTTTTGTCAGATGACATAAAGGATACGCGAGTTGATGGATGGAAAAAGAGACCTGCACCTTGTTGCTTCTTAATATCATCATTATGTTGTACATTGTAGTGCAAACAATGATGTCTTGTTAAGTATCTTATAATCCTATGAGTATGCATTTACATATGTTTTTATTCAGAGTGCTCCAGGGATGACGTATTTTTGTAGGCCAACCAGGAAGTTAGCATCGCCCTGGTTCCCTCGACAAAAACCCAATGGGATTTTTCCATTGGGTTTTGGATTATTGCAGAAAATAAAATCTGTGGCAAACACACATTGGTGATACTTACAGGTTTTGTTCCGTAAAATAATCTGCACACATAAACATCCCTTTTATGATTTTTTAAGCTTGAACTCAATCAGCACAAGTAAAAAGCTAACATTAGACACGCTGGACCTCAAACACGGCTTGAAAATCTCTCGCTAGTCTGGTTCTTCCTCGGCATCAGCCGGCTTCTTTTTGTTGTCGTCTTTCTGAGATTGGCTCTGCTGGCGCATGTCGATGACGTCATACACCGGGAGAGTGAACCGGAGTAACGTGTAACATTTCTACAAGGTGCAAATTCTTAGTATCGATACAACTGATTATTTACCTTGCAAATCGATTTTAGATCAACATACGTCCCCCAAGAAGGACAACTTGCCGAGTACCTATTGATGTAGTTGGATCGTAGGAATATAAATCGATATATTGATGTAGTAGATGATTCGTTACACCCCTACAAAAAAAAAACATTCCAAAAAACCATCGACTTCCAGATGAGGGAACCAGAAGTGCTAAAATACTAAGTCATTTCCAGGTTTTAGGACTCATTCCTGTAGCAGCTACAGTTTTAGTAATGTATAATTAGGCAACCAACAGACACAGTAAACAGTAAGAAGGCTGTCACAGATTGTTTTGCACCACGTGGAATCTGCAGAGTTGCTAATTGAAACATGATATGTTCAGCAGCATTGAGTGTCTCCAATTTTCTGTTTTCATTTTGGAAAATGACACAATGCACTTTGGCTGCACATTCAGCGTGCAGCTAACAGGTAAACATCCCGATAATGAGCTCTCTTCCTTCCAACGGCTTAATGAACACCGCAGAAGGAAAAAAAACAGACATTTGTTAACAGAGTGATAGTCTGATATGTTTTTGCTTTGAACAACCTGTTTATTTTTAATTGATGTAACAGGCTGCATTATGCATGAAATGAGTTGTGCACAAACACAGGGCATTGTGCATCCCTAAGCCCTGCTATCCTTTCGGTTGGCGTCTCACAAATTAAAGCCATATCTGCTCTTTCCTCCCTCAGACGCCTCTGCTGTCAGACTTGTAATTCATTCAGCCTTAATCTTGTATTATTATGCTAATAATAAGCAATCAAAAAACATTTTAACGGTAAATTGAAAATGGAGAGTATTTCAAAAGCAAACAATTCAACAGTGACAGCGAATTTGGCAGTGCTGAGCTGTGGGAAACATTTGGCATGGCTGTTTCATGTTTTCAATACCACTGGGCCACGAGCTTTGAGCAGTTTGCAGTGTTGACAACATTCAGAAATGTGGATCCAAGTAGCTGATTCTCAGTTTTACCAAGAAGGCTGCAAAAACACTCAAATCAGTGCAAGTACAAAGTTCCTGGAAAGCTTTTATTTCATTTATTCACCTGATATTCTGTTTAACCCGGTCACATTAATCACGGCTGCTGCTGGACCAGCCCTGTCTCCTAAAAATGACGTTGCCCACCAAAGAATATAGCAGCGAAGAGACAAAACTCTGCTGCTTTTTTGACAACAACCGCTAGATGGCGCTGCGGTAGCGCTGCTGCCATTTTGGACTGAAAACGCCAATGAGTCTGTGGCCATGGATGTATAGAGAGACGTCTGTAAATCGGAGGAGAATTTTTTTGAGGTAAATCAACTTCCCTTTACAAACACTTAAATAACCCTCATTTAAATCATTATGTCCTAAAAGTTGTAAAATTAACTAATAGCTGAATCCAGAGTTATTTTCCTCGGCATAATGAACGTGCATCAGACCCATGGGACTGCACCGTCCTGCACGCGCATATGACATATCTGGTTCTATCAACTTCCTGCTATCTGTATGAGGCTGTAATAATGGATATATTGGCTGTAATTCATCACTTTTATTATCCTATAATACACCCATGGGCTGTATGCTAAAAGCCTGTACCGTGGTGGATGTATTAAAGTCTCTGTTCCCAAACCACCGGTTATCGGCCAGTAGCTAGTAGTGCTAGTAGCATGACATAAACAGAATTTAACGTAGTATTAGCAAATAATTTACAGTGATTTTAGGCTATTTACTAATACATCCATGGTCTGTGGTCTATTGGAGATCGATTTTGGAGGTCCTTGACATGAAAAAGATTGAGATTGTCTCAAAATCTGTGTGCTGTATTTTTCTAACTTCCATTTATGTCCATCGATCACTTTATGCTCCTCTGGGAAGAGGCTGGGCAAAAAAAGTTTAATAAATAAATAAGTAAATAAATAGTTATAATAGTATGTATATTTATAATATTTGTATTGTTCAACACAGGCCATTTTGGTAGAGACATTAAATACATGACAATAGAATAGAAATAATTTAGTTTTACTTTTGTACAGCACTTTGTAGGCGGATGTTTTACTGGCGTCCGGTAGTCACTTTCAGTCCAAAATGGCGGAAGCGTAGCTCTGCTGCTGGGCGCTGATGTTGCAATGGAACGACCAACTGACTTTCATTTCTTATCAATTGACGTTCTTTGCCCATGCAACAAAACTGCGATGTGAATTCAAGGGAAAGGTATTTTTTCGCGGATTATGTTTGTTTTTGACGTATCACAAATATGTTTGTCATGACAGTCCACGGAAGTCCGCGTAGGGAGGAAGTCGGGTGGTGGATGGGTGAAACAAACAGGGCTTTCATCCAGGAGGCCGCAGTTTATGTCCTGTGTGAAACCAAACATCAACTTTAATTTTTTTTTTAATTTACGTCCGTTGCTTAATAACGTAACGTACATAGTCATTTAAAGCCAAACCATGATGCGTTTTTTTTTTTTTACTAAACCTAACCAAGTAGTTTTTATGAGTTTTTTATACTGACCTATTACTAGCATAATAACAGTACATTGTTTGTACTTTTCTTCTACCATGAAGCGACATCTCAACCGTTTGGTAAAGGCCCAGTGCTCGAAGTGGGCCGGTACTCACCGGTATGCAGCACTTCTACATTTTATTCTACATTGACTTTTTCTTGCGCACCAGAACTTCTCACAAGCTGCCGGTACTCTTCTCTGCCCTCTCCATATCAGGTTCTCTGGGAGATTCATAACGGCGCATAGCCAGTGATTTTGCGCCGCGCCTCATAAGCCGTAAGAACATAAAAACTGTGGAGCATCTGGACAAGCCGACACATGGCACTGGGGAGGGGTGTAAGAACGAGGATGCTGTAATTTATCAATACGATGTTCACATCCTTTTTGTGAAAAAATTATTTGTGAACTGTCCATCATAACTTTTTTTATTTTTGAAAAAATCTAATTAATGAAACATTATTTAAAAGTTTACTGAATCTGCTCTTTTAGGGCAAACATTTCCAGAAGAATTACATGTTCAGACAAAGGCTGTGATATGTGTAAATAATAAAATAATAACTTCACTCGTAATAATAATGCTCCAAAATGATGTCAAATTGCATAGTTTTAAGTCAAAAACCATCACATTTTCTTGGAGGAGGTTCCACAAACCCAATATCTCTTAGTATCTTTTATTCACTGTAGAAATTCAGAATGTGTCTCTTTATCCTGCTGCATAATATGTAGGAGCATCCTTATTGGGACCTGAATGATACCCTACTATAGGCTACACATAACACAGGAAAGCACTTTAACTATTAACACTAAACACACCACCTTAACCCTATAATGTTCCACTTGGAATATTATCGGAGTATTATAGACCTACTATAGAAGATGCATAGCCCAAGTCTAATAATATAGTAATAAAACCACAACTGATTATGACTGACATGCTTAAAGAAACAATGAATAAATAGGAATAAGATACCGGCCAATACACATGCCAACATGTGAA